>CAXEFP010000649.1:0-60000 GCA_963995525.1 Escarpia spicata
CATTTGGTCAACGTAGATACGAGTCACACGTCGCAGCCATTTGGTCAACGTAGATACGAGTCACACGTCGCAGCCATTTGGTCAACGTAGATACGAGTCACACGTCGCAGCCATTTGGTCAACGTAGATACGAGTCACACGTCGCAGCCATTTGGTCAACGTAGATACGAATCACACGTCGCAGCCATTTGGTCAACGTAGATACGAGTCACACGTCGCAGCCATTTGGTCAACGTAGATACGAGTCACACGTCGCAGCCATTTGGTCAACGTAGATACGAGTCACACGTCGCAGCCATTTGGTCAACGTAGATACGAGTCACACGTCGCAGCCATTTGGTCAACGTAGATACGAGTCACACGTCGCAGCCATTTGGTCAACGTAGATACGAGTCACACGTCGCAGCCATTTGGTCAACGTAGATACGAGTCACACGTCGCAGCCATTTGGTCAACGTTTATGAATGTTTACGCCGCTATTGTTGGTGGTGATTGAATTCGTGCTAATCTAACATCAACTAATTACAGAGTTTGACGACCAAACGCTGTTGCTGTATACAATACTAACACATTATTGTGTTCAATAGTACAATCTTATACAATTAATGCTATTTAATATCAAACAGGCGCGCTTCATCAATACATACGTATATGCACACAGAACGTTGTATAATAGCCGTTTGTTGCATATAACAAGATTTTCCAAATTAATGGACGGACGAGTTTGAATTGATCAAACAATGACGCCGGTCGCCTCAATGTTCACGGGTGATTACACTCGTTGATCACGACACAAGCATTTTCTCGGTACAAACTCACACACACACGTGTATACGCGCACACATACACATAAACATACGCACGTGTGCGGGCGTCCGTACACACACACACATACACCAAACACACACACACACACGCACACACTCACACACGCACACACGCACACACACACACACACACACACACATGCACGCGGAGATAACCCAACCATCCTACGAATGAGCCATCTACATTCTGACTCTACGTGTTATAGTAGATCACGCAGGACAAGTCAGCGGGAATAGGACTCGGATATCGGGTACATGGAACTGGGATAGGAGAACGATGGCCGGGAACGGGAACGGGGGGGGGGATGAGGAAGGGAACCGGGATCTGAAGCCGTGGAGCGAGGGTCTGAGGCAGGATTCCTCAGTCCTAACACAAGTTATTGGAATCAGGGGACCGAGGTCCGAAGGCATGATGCAGACCGGGACAGGAATGGGAGCGGAGAACGGGAAAATAGATCCGGGAACTGTGGTTGTGGGGTGGAGCCTAAGGTTAGAGTCCCTATGGAGCTTCAGGTCGGAGTCGGGGGCCAGCTAGGGACGGGTACGGAGGTGGTGGGATGGGGACAGGGATCAGCAGCTATAGAAACCGAGGGGAGGAGTCACAGTTGGAGTGAAGAAACCGGGACAAGGGCCGGGGAATAGACAAACGCACGACCGGAAGTCGTAGGCCTCGGCCTGTGGTCGTTGGCGGGTGCCGGTGGGTGGTGACTGGCCCGAGATCCGGGAATTTTAACCACAGTAATGTGCACAGATTGATTTGAATGATTTACATAAGGGGATCTGATAAGGGGATCTGAGGACAGGGTTCTATACGAGGCAGTTGCCACGTATAATACGTAGACATGTCTTCAAATGTATTCTAAACGGCTTCCATGGACAGTTGTCCAGAGAAACAACAAACTACTAAACCTGTTTCGTCATTGATCATAATGGGCCTGGGGACGTCAACCGTGGACCTGTGTTGATGGACCAGGTACTGTGGACCATGGACCTGGTAACGTGGACCAAGGACCTAGTACCGTGGATTATGGATCTGGGATCGTGGACTTGAGATCGTTACCTGGGACCATGGACCTGGGACTGTGGTCTGGGGACTGTCGACCTGGGATTGTGGATCTGGGACTGTGGACTCGGGATCGTGGGCCTAGGACCGTGTACATTGGACCATAAACCATAAACCGTGCACTGTGGATCTGTGACCGTGGATATGGGTCCATGGACTTGGTAACACAGAATGTGGACCATGGACTGTGGACCCTGGACCCTGGACCGCTGATCCAGACTGGGGTCCATGTACGTGGGACCGTCAACCAGGTACCTGGCACCATGGACCTGGGGCCCTGAGTCGTGGACTATGAACTTCGGACCTTGGACTTGGGACTGTGGACTTAGGAATGTGGACATGCGACCATTATCCAGGGACCGTGAACTGTGTACTTGGGACCATTAACCTGGGACTGAGGACTTGGAACCATGGACTTGGCACCGTGGACTTGGGACCATGGACCTGGGACTGGGACATGGGACTATGAACTTGGGAAAGTTGACTTGGGACCGTGGACTTCAGACCGTGGATTTGGGACCATGAACCTTTGACTTTGGACCGTGGACTTGGAACCGTGGACTTGGGACCGTAGACTTTTGGCCGTGGCCATTGACATCGGACCGTTGACATGGGACAGTGGTCTATTGAACTCGGACCGTTGACATGGGACCGTGATCCATTGACCTCGGACCGTTGACCAGGGACAGTGGACGGTGGATCGGTGACGTGGGAGTGGGAACAAATCAACTAATTACAGTGTTTGACGACAAAACGCCGTTGCTGTGTATAATATTAACACGCTGTCGTGTTCAATAGTACAATCTTATACAACTACTGCTCTTTAATATCAGACAGGCGCGCTTCATAAGTGCATACATATATGCAATATAACGTGTAATAATAGTCATTTGTTGCATATAACGAGATTTTCCAAAGCAATGAACGGACGAGTTTGAATTGATCAAACAATGACGTCGGTCGCCTCAACGTTCCCGTGTGATTACATTCTTCAATCACGACACGCTGTTTCTGGGTACAAACTCACACACACACGCACACGCACACGCACACGCACACGCACACGCACACGCACACGCACACACACACACACACACACACACACATGCACCCAACCATCCTACGAATGAGCCATCTAAATTGTGACTCTACGTGTTATAGTAGATCACGCAGGACAAGTCAGCGGGAATAGGACTCGGAAGCCGGGGACATGGAACTGGGAGCCGTAGGACTGTGCTAGGAGAACGACGGCCGGGAACGGGAACGGGGGGGAATGAGGAAGGGAACCGGGATCTGAAGCATTGGAGCAGAACGGGAAACGGGATCCGGGAACTGTGGCTGTGAGGTGGAGCCTAAGTTTGGAGTCCCTATGGAGCTGCAGGTCGGGGGCCAGCTAGGGACGGGTACGGTGGTGGTGGGATGGGGATAGGGATCACCAGCTATTGAAACCGAGGGGAGGAGTCACAGTTGGAGTGAAGAAACCGGGACAAGGGCCGGGGAATAGACCTGTGGTCGTTGGCGGGTGCCGGTGGCTGGTGACTGGTGACTGGCGACTGGCCAGGGATCCGGGAATTTTAACAAGAGTAATGTGCACTAGATTGGTTTGAATGATTTACATAAGGGGATCTGATAAAGGGATCTGAGGACAGGGTTGTATACGAGGCAGGTCCTTTTGTTAACTTGGGACCGTCGACCTGGGACCGAGGACATGGTACCGTGGACTTGGGACTGTTGAATTGGGACCGTGAACCAGGGACTATGGATTTAGGACCGTGGACCTTGGACCGTGGATTTGGGACCGTGGACCTTGGACCGTGGATTTGGGACCGTGGACCATGGACCGTGGAATTGAGACCGTGGACCATTGACATCGGACCGTTGACATGGGACAGTGGTCCATTGACCTCGGACCGTTGATCAGGAAACATGGACGGTGGATCGTTGACACGGGAGTGGGATCATGGAAAGGAGACTGTGCGGGAGGTCAGGGGTTGAGTTCAGGGAAGTCAGGAGACAGAGGTCGGGGTCCGGGTCGGGTATTGGGAACTGGATGACCGGCAGCCCATAGCGGGGGCAGGATTGGGGTCAGGGTTAATTACGGTTGGGGGTCTTGAATTGGGAGCAAGGAACCGCGGCCAATATTTTAGGTCGGAAGTTCTAATATACCTTACAACCATGAACTCCCCGAGCACTCAACAATCACATCAACTATGTGTAGTTACAGACCTCCAGACAAACAGTTTATTCACGTAATGGCGACAAGTTTGTACACGTCCGCCCGCGAACGTACAAGTGTAGGGATCTACACAAACAAACGCGCACAGGTCTCAAATCTCAACATATTCACAGATTCTGCGAGTAAATGATGGTTACGCACAATTATACCTATACCCAAATGTCTTACATTTCATGCGACACAGAGAGAACGCATTAGAAATACGTAACTCGCCTAATAAAGTGAAAGGTTTTTGGCTGTACAATCCACAACGTACTAACTGTATTGGAATGTGGTGACACCTAGCGAGTGCATAATACAATCAGCATACAGGAGTCTACATGTACCCGCGAAGTCTGCTACATGATTATGACCGTATAATTACAAACGCCCAGGTAAGTAGGACATTCACGCTGGCGCCGGGGCCTGGTAATCGTAGGCCGGAGGGCGTAAATCGGGAGCCGAGGACAGGAGTCGGGAACCGAGGACTGGAACGGGGAGCCGAGAGCCGGGGGGCAAGGAGAGCGAGGGGCTGTGTACGGAGATGAAGGGTCGGGGACTGAGATCGGCAGCCAGGAGTCGGGGGTTGGAGCCGCAGTTCGAGGGAAGGAACCGGTAGTGAACAGGAAACACAAACGTCCGCTCGACCGGAAGTACGGGGCCCTGGGTGGGGGTCGCTGGCGGGTGTCGATGACGGGGACCTGTCAGAAGAATCGGTGAACAGTAGCGTGTGTAGATCGTATTACATAATATTTAACAAGGGTTTTGAGGATCGGACAACGGGGGCTGGGATCTAGGGCCAGAAAAGGAGATTGGGAGCGGGGACAGAGGGCGGGAACAAGAGGCGGGTGTTGGGACGTAGGCCGGAGGTTGGTGATGTGGAGTGGTGCCGCGGATTTTTATATCAGCTTACATCAGCCCCGACAACGAATGCTGGTACGAGGTAATACGTAGACATGTCTTCAAAGTAACGTACTTATTATTATTTATTTAGCTAACCAGTTTTAGCGTTTATGTATTTCATTTATCTTACTGCCTCTGAATGGACTTTTGTCTAGAGATACAACGCTTTCGCAGGTACTCTTTGTTAAGAGAATGCGAAGTTCACGTCCATCGTCCATCGATAGTTGAATTGCCAATTACCTGGGTAATATTTATATTGCTATGCTATCGGCATGATAGTCAGGGAGCATGTGTGATCCCGTGGGAATTTAATGGTGAATGCGAAACTATTTGTCTGGTTGGCTAAAGGCATAGGCGGAACCGGGGGGGCTGCAGGCTCGTGCCCCGTCTAGACCTTTTTTGGAATTTGACCGCGCTGTGCTAGAGTGACGTGCTTAGATAAATGTTCAACAGAATCCCCACCCCCGTCTCCCGATGTCATGTTCCGCGACAGCGCGATGACAAGGGAGTCTATCTGTAGCTCCGGTTCAGACAACCCGATATGAATTTGGTTCGGCCGCCATTGGAGGTTTTTGGCGGGCGTCAGGGGTGCAAGTGGAGGTTTTGGGGAACACCTATACTACACTCTCTAGATGCGCCCCTGAAAGTGGACCCCAATGAACAGGAAAACATTTGTCGGCACTCTGGGAATGGACTATAGACCGTGGACTGTGGACCTGTGTCCGGGGATATGTGTCCATGCACCTGGTAACATAAACCATGGACCAGGGACTGTGGAACAGGGACTGTGGACCAGGGATCATGGACCGTGGACCAGATATCGAGACTGGGGTCCGTGTACGTGGGACCGTCAACCAGGGACCATGAACCTAGCACCGTGAACCTGGACCTGCGACCATTGACCAGGGACCATGAACTGTGAAATTTGGAACATTAACCTGGAACTGGGGACTTGGGACCGTGTACTTGGGATCATGTACCTGGGACTGGGGACGTGCGACCATGGACTTGGGAAAGTGGACTTGGGACCGTAGATTAGGGACCGTGGATCTGGAACTGTGAACTTGGGACCATGGACGTAGGACCGTCGACATGGGACCGTGGACTTCGGACTGCTGACTTGGGACCGTGGATCTGGGTCTATGGACTTGGGACCGTGGACCTTGGACCGTGGAATTGGGACCGTGGACCATTGATATGGGACCGTTAACGTGGGACCGTGGTCCATTGACCTCGGACCGTTGACCAGGGAACATGGACGGTGGACCGTTGACATGGGGGTGGAACCATGGAAAAGAGACTGTACGGGAAGTGTGGGTTTGAGAAAAGGGAAGTCAGGAGACAGAGGTCGGGGTCTGGGGCGGATATTGAGGACTGGTTGACCGGCAGCCCAGAGCGGAGGCAGGATTGGGGTTAGTGTTAGTTAGGGTTGGGGTCTTGAATTGGGAGCAGGAAACCGCAGCCAATATTTTAGGTCGGAAGTTCTAATATACATTGCAGCCATGAACTCCCCGAGCACTCAACAATCACATCAGCTATGTGTAGTTACAGACCTCCAGACAAACAGTTCATTCACGCAGAATCTTTGTAATGGCGACAAGTTTGTACCCGTCCGCCCGCGAACGTACAAGTATAGGGATCTACACAAACAAACGCGCACAGGTGTCAACATATTCACAGATCCTGCGTGCAAATAGTGGTTACGCACAATTATACCGATCCCCAAATGTCTTACATGTCATGCGACACAGAGACAACGTTTAGATAAAACGTAACTCGTCTAATAAGGTGAACGGTGTTTGGGTGTACAATCCACAACTGTATTGGACTGTGGTGACACCTAGCGATTGCATTATACAATCAGCATACACATCTACATATACCCGCGAAGTCAGCTATATGATTATGCCTGTATAATTACAAACGCCTAGGTATGCATGACATTCACGCTGGCGCCGGGGCCTGAGAATCGTAGGCCGGAGGGCGTAGATCGGGAGCCGAGGACAGGAGCCGGGAACCCAGTACTGTGACGGGGAGCCGAGAGCCGGGGGCAAGGAGAGCGAGGGGCTGGAACCTAGATCGGCAGCCAGGGGTCGGGGGCCGGAGCCAGAGTTCGAGGGAAGGAACCGGTGGGGAACAGGGCACACAAACACACTCTCGACCGGAAGTGCGGGGCCTGGGGTGGGGGTCGCTGGCGGATGTCGATGACGGGGACCTGTCAGAGGAATCGGTGAGCAGTAGCGAGTGTAGATCGTATTAGATAATATTTAACAAGTTATACAAGGGGGTTTCTGAGGATCGGACAACGGGGGACGGGGTCTAGGTTTCAGGGAATGGGGACCCAATAATCGGTCGTCACGGACCGGAAATGATGGGCCGGGAAAGGAGATCGGGTACAAAGACAGGGGGCGGGGACAGGGGGCGGGACAGTGGGCGGGGACAGGAGGCGGGTGTCGAGACGAAGGCCGGAGGCTGGTGATGTGAAGTGGTGACGCGGATTTTTATATCAACGTACACCAGCCCCGACAACGAATGCCCAAGAGGTAATACGTAGCCATGTCTTCAATGTAATGTACTTAGTATTATTATTTATTTAGATAACCAGTTTTAGCATTTATGTATTTAATTTATCTTAGCGACTCTGAATGGACTTTTGTTTAGAGATACAGCGCTTTAAAAATATATGTATTATTATTATGATTACTATTTTTACTACTACTAGTTACTCCTCTTCATCCCCACTGACAAATAGGGCGGAACAAAGCTCCTCCACCCCAATCTGTCTGCAGCTATCTTTGCTGCTGGGTCCCAGCTTAGATGTAGTTCTTTGAGTTCATTTTCTACACTCTTCCTCCAAGTGCTGTTTTGGAGATGCTGTCGTCTTTCTTTCTCAGGATATGGCCGATCCATCTCCATCTTCTTGTGGCGAGTTTGTTATTCATATTGTATTGTCTGGTAATTCTGAGCAGTTGCTAGTTGGAGATTATTTGTGGCCAGAAAACAGTAATTATATTTCGAAGGCATTTCGTGTGAAAGGTAGAAAGGTGTTTAAGGTCAAGTTCTGTCACACGCCATCATTCTGAGCCACACAGAAGACACAGCTTTGGTATAGTCTCTGCTTTGTTCTTCGTGAATATATTGTTGATCTCCAAACATGTGTTAGTCAGAAGAAAGCACATCTGGCCTTGTTCATGCGATTCTTGATGTCAACATCAGCCCCTCCATCTTTGCATACTAAGCTTCCCAGATAGGTGAAGGTGTCTGTGGTTTGCAGTTCTTCATGATCGAGATAGATCAATAACGGATTTCTCTGATTTATTCCCATCACCTTCGATTTCTTTTTATTATTGATTCTTAGTCCTAATTTTTGGCTGGTGTCTTTCAGTGTGTTTGTTGTTTCCTGCATGTCATGTCGCTTATGAGATAGGAGTGCTACATCATCAGCGAAGTCGATGTCATCGAGAAATGAGGACATTGTCCTTCGTATCCCTCTTGTTGGTCCTTCTGTTGTTTTCGTCATAATCCAGTCTATGACCAGGTTGAATAGGACTGCTGACATCACACATCCTTGCATGACCCCTGACTTGACCTTGAATGCAATATCTGACTGTCCTATGGTGCATGTATAGTTTTAGTAGAAAAGCTAAGTTGCACAATATGTAATGGAAGTCCATATCCAAGTAGTATCCTCCATAGGCTGTCTCTGTGAATGGTATCCAAAGCTTTTTCAAAGTCTACCAAGTTTATATACAGTTCTCTCTGCCATTCCGTGCACTGCTCGGTGATATTTCTGAGTGTTAAAATGTCGTCAATACATCCTCTTCCTTTTAGGAATCCAGCTTGCACCTTTCTTAGCACCTTGTCTACAGCCGCTACTAACTGTATTGGACTGTGGTGACACCTAGCGATTGCATTATACAAACAGCATACAGGAGTCTACATGTACCCTCGAAGTCAGCTATATGATTATGTCCGAATAATTACAAACGTCCAGGTAAGCAAGACATTCACGCTGGCGTAGGCCGGAGGGTGTAGATTGTGAGCCGAGGACAGCAGCCGATAATCGAGGACTGGAACGAGGAACCGAAAGCTGGGGGCAAGGAGAGCGAGGGGGCTGGGTACGGAGGCGGGGGGTCGGGGACCGAGATCGTGTCGGAGCCAGGAGTCGGGGGTTGGAGCCACAGTTTGAGGGAAGGAACCGGTAGAGCACAGGACACACAACCACACGCTCGACCGGAAGTGCGGGGCCTGGGGTGGGGGTCGCTGGCGGGTGTCGATGACGGGGACCTGTCAGAGGAATCGGTGAGCAGTAGCGAGTGTAGATCGTATTAGATAATATTTAGCAAGTTATACAAGGGGGTTTCTGAGGATCGGACAACGGGGGACGGGGTCTAGGTTTCAGGGAATGGGGACCCAAGAATAGGTCGTCAAGGACCGGGAGTCATGGAAAGGAGATCGGGGGCGGGGACAGGGACAGGGGCGGGGACAGGAAGCGGGAACAGGAGGCGGGGACAGGAGGCGGTGTCGGGACGGATGCCTACGAGGTAATACGTAGCCATGTCTTCAGTGTAATGTACTTATTGTTATTTATTTAGCTAACCAGTTTTAGCATTTATGTATTTCAATTATTTAAGCGCCTCTGAATGGACTTTTCTCTATAGAGATAAGGCGCTTTGTAAATATATTTATTATTATTATGATTATTAAGATTATGATGATGATTATTATTATTATTATTAGTAATAGTAATAGTAGTAGTATTCAACGTTATTCTGGCCGTAAACTGGGAACGGGGATCATAAAATGTGGTCCGGCCGTTACTCCGTGGACCAGGGATCGGTGACCTGGGAGATGGGGTCGGGGACCAGGGACCGTGGGGTGTGGATCTGGTACTCATATCACACCTCACCATTTGTACGTGTCTTTCGAAGTCGAGAAGTTGATATTCGGCGTATGCACAAACGCTACATTATTACACGCTAGCATAAAGCCCATCGCCTGAAGGGATGCCCTGGTAGATGACAGGTATGATAGCATAAAGCCCATCGCCTGACGGGATGCTTTGGTAGATGACAAGTATGATAGCATAAAGCCCATCGCCTGACGGGATGCTTTGGTAGATGACAGGTATGATAGCATAAAGCCCATCGCCTGACGGGATACTTTGGTAGATGACAGGTATGATAGCATAAAGCCCATCGCCTGACGGGATGCTTTGGTAGATGACATGTATAATAGCATAAAGCCCATCGCCTGACGGGATGCTTTGGTAGATGACAGGTATGATAGCATAAAGCCCATCGCCTGACGGGATGCTTTGGTAGATGAAGGTATGATAGCATAAAGCCCATCGCCTGACGGGATGCTTTGGTAGATGACAGGTATGATAGCATAAAGCCCATCGCCTGACGGGATGCCCTGGTAGATGACAGGTATGATAGCATAAAGCCCATCGCCTGACGGGATGCCCTGGTAGATAACAGGTATGGTAGTAATAGTTACCAACTGTTAGAAAACACTCAGCATCGTTACACAGACACCACCGCGCTTTCACAGACACTCGTTGTTGAGATAATGTGGTAATATTTATATTGCTATGCTACTGGCATGATAGTCAGGGAGCATGTGTGATCCCGT
The DNA here is from genome assembly GCA_963995525.1 of Escarpia spicata. NCBI lineage: Eukaryota > Metazoa > Annelida > Polychaeta > Sabellida > Siboglinidae > Escarpia > Escarpia spicata. The sequence goes on from CAXEFP010000649.1 coordinate 10,646, forward strand.
GGGAATGTAATGGTGAATGCAAAGCTATTAGTCTAGTTGTCTAAAGGCATAGACGGAACCGGGGGTCCTGGGGGCTCGTGTCCCGCCGAGACCTTTTTTGGAATTTGACAGCGCTGTGCTAGAGTGACGTGTCCCCTAGGTCAATGCTCAACAGCACCCCACCCTCGTCTCCCGAGGTCATCACCCGCGACAGCGCGATGAATCTTGCTGAAGCTCCGGCTCAGACAACCCAATATGAATTTGGTTCGGAAGCCATTGGAGGTTTTTGGCGGGCCTCAGGGGTGCAAATGGAGGTTTTGGGGAGCCCCTAGACTACACTTTCTAGAGGCGCCCCTGAAAGTGGACCCCAATGAACAGGAAAACACTTGTCGGCAGTCTGGGAATGTGTTCTATCATTTCTATGAGTGGTTAAAAATGCTTCGGAGTCGCTCTACCTGCATATAATATATTTTAATGTTAGTAATTATGACAAATTTATTTTGACATTGAAAAAAAGCAGATCAGTTGATTTTTATTAAAATATACTGTCGAAAAATCCATATGTTTTCGTTATAAATACCTAATTCATAAAACAAATTGTGCAATTTATTACAAATATCTCTGTAGCTGTGTGGAGAATGTCATACCGAATAAAACATCCTAAACGTCCTGTCGTGACATTTATATTACCCGACATATGTTAAAGGCAAAGCTAATAAATTACATTTCTGTAAATGGTCGCCAAAGACTGAACAACGAGATTTACTTACTCCATCATAGATTGTACTTACTCCATCATAGATTGTACTTACTCCATCATAGAATGTACTTACTCCATCATATATTTACTTACTCCATCATAAATTGTACTTACTCCATCATAGATTGTACTTATTCCTTCATCTTAACTTTCCTTACCTGTCATCTTCAGGCCATGTGGTCCGTAAGGGTGCTGTGCAATTGTGTCATCTTCCTCTGTTATCGGTGTCTTGCTTTGCCCCGTGTTGTCCATCCCCGTCGGAATAGTTTGCGTTTTCCACAGTGGATTGCATGTTTTTTGGGACGACCCACTTTTTTCGTTCCTTTGGGCGTCCACGTCAGTGCTGTCAGGCAGTGGTTGTTGTCGTTCTTCCTACGTTCGTGTCCGATCCATGTCCATCTTCTTCTTTGTACTTCTGTACTGATCCTCTCCTCTGTTGTAATTTTCTGATGTCTTTGTTTGAGATTACTGCCCGCCATCTAATTCTGATAGTCCTTCTTAGACAGTTGATGTGAAATGTGTCTAGGTTTCTGTTGTTACTTTTGTTTACTTTCCAAGTTTAACGTCCATACAATAACACTGATTTGACCAGAGTATTGTATAATTTTAGCTTAAGTGTTAATGAGTGTATATATATTTGAGCTCCACATCTTCATTAGTTTCATGGATGATGTCATTACTTTTCGTATTCTTCTGATAATATCAGCACCCCCTCCTCCTTGCCTGCACCCTAGTATGTATAGTTCTTCACTTCATTCAGTTGTTGGTCATCCATCTGTATCTGTCGTTACATTTGCTGTTTGTCTTCACTACTTCATGCAGTGGCCGCCGAGTAAAGTTTCCGGTGGAACACGAATACATCACACGTGTAGTTATAGCGGCTGGTGTGGTTTATTGTCAAGATCGTTGGTTAAAGAACAGCAAATGACACCTTGCATGGGAACAAGATAAATATCATAGCTTTCCCACCAGTGTTAAATAAACCGACTAAGCATATATATGCACTTACTTGCATAACTGTTAATCTTTAATATACATTATTAGGAAAGTCCTAATAAGTATTCTGAATAACGAACCAGTTACTGTATAATCATGTCCAGAAGAACTATCATGTGCCATACACATAGACAATTATGCATTTGTTGACAGTCATTTACAATTTATAATTACTATTATAAATAAGCCTAAGTACTGACCCCTTACGTATACTGTCCAGGTTTACAATGGTATGCCATCCCTCTGTGTTGACAAGTTCAGCTTTACTGAACCCCATCAAGGCAGTAACTGTCAAACGATAGCAGTTAATCCAACTTAAGGTCTCAATTGAGAGATTATTAAGATTTATGGAGTAATGCGAGTGCATACTCCTGCTGCCTGGTGCAACTACACTACGGCGGGCGGGTGGGTGGGTGGGTGGGTGAGTGAGTGAGTGAGTGAGTGAGTGAGTGAGTGAGTGAGTGAGTGAGTGAGTGAGTGAGTGAGTGAGTGAGTGAGTGAGTGAGTGAGTGAGTGAGTGAGTGAGTGAGTGAGTGAGTGAGTGAGTGAGTGAGTGAGTGAGTGAGTGAGTGAGTGAGTGAGTGAGTGAGTGAGTGAGTGAGTGAGTGAGTGAGTGAGTGAGTGAGTGAGTGAGTGAGTGAGTGAGATACCGGCAGATTCACAGTAGATCAAAGTATCCACAGGCTGTCATAATACTACATCGCATAAGTACGGCACAGTGTCAACATTTACATTCATTTCAAATAAAAAAATGTGCTATATTAAAAACTGTCATATCATAGCAATGAGTGAACGACACTGACAGCAATAATACCCCAATATGGCCGACACACACATATACTGATGGGGGCATACGTTTACGTGCGTCTAATCGTTTTTGTCGTTTTAACCAAAAAAACTGATCCATATTTTCAGCAAGATATCTCTGGTATTAAATCTCAAATAAATATACAATCAAATTTCTGCAAATAAACTGGTAGAAAAGTTGTTTTGAGCGGTACTTACGGAAATAGACTGGCGGAATCCAACAATTTCGCAAAAGAAGCCTGCGCCTAAAATCGTGCGTTCTATGTAAATCACTCTATGGACAGAACGTGTTACCATTATTATCATGAATCAGGGCGAGATCAGACAGTGTATAGCAAGTTTAATATTACGTAATACTTTCAAAGTTGGTAAATGTCATTTGTAAACAATTACACCATTTGGTTGACATAAATATGCCACCGACAGACGCTGTGACTGTGTGCACGGAAAGTACACTACCGGGTACATTTTACAAACGCAAGTGTTTTGAATGTTTCAAGTAGTAATGCACTCTGAATCATTTACAAAACTGTTCCCGTGGAGAGAACCAAATACACGAAGATAGTTTTACCTTTAATTTCACCTCCCGAAAATAACATATTTGATGCACATTTCCCGTCCGTTGTCGCGCTTACATTTATCCGGGCGTTAAATTTTATCCCGGTAATGTTTATGTGCATATGTAAGGCATAATATTTGGCAGCAGTAGATCACGTAGTGATATATAATATCCAGTAGTTAAATATGTTTAGTTTGTTGTCGTAATACGAGCATTATAGCTAGAGTACACAATTATAATTTGTTGTTTCAGATTTGTGACCAAGTATAAGAGTATGTCACGTGACGTGTGCGTGGAGAGGAAACTGTTTTACGACAGAAATTGTTTATGTCTGTGGGAAGCAAACATTTTATAATTTACGTATATACGTAGACACATATGTAACTATATATATACATATAAACATACATAACGCCCGGATAAATGAAAACGCGACAGTTATAGTTGGTGCTAGATGCATACCCTAGATACGCGCACGCGCAGAAACGTCACCCGGATATTTTTTAACGCCCGGATAAATGTAAGCGCGACACCAGAGGAGGTTGGCAGGCTCTGGTCATGCGCACTAAATGTTGACAAGTTCAGCTCCGCCCACTCGATAGGTTTTTGAGGCTCTTTTTCAATTGCTGCATGTTATACATTTATGTCGTTTTCTATTGATACCTAGTGACTAATTCACTTATTAATATCCAAGGGAGCGAACCAGTGTAACCGTCATGTTTTTTTAGGATCTGAATAGTTAATATTCGTAAGTTGAATTTGAGTGACGCGAGAGCACGGACATTTGCCAAAAAAAATCAAATTGCAAAATACTCATCTATTGTTAGATATACAAACGCCGTTTAAGCGCCCTCACATTCTTTATAAACTATAGAATCTAAGCTTTAAAAAGAACCAAAAAATCCCAGAACTTTTACTTATCAATTTGGCAAGTGCATTCTAGGCATTTCCCCTTTATCGCTCACGTTCACTAGCGCGGCGTTTCGTATTTGGAAAATATTTGTTATATGATTATTGTTGCAAGTAATAGACGCTGTTTTCACGTGGTTGACACTAGACTGTATATGTCGTACTATGCATAATGGAATGACTGAGTGAATTTGTAATTTTCATTCATAACAGTGAACATGAACGTATTGTCAGGTCTACGACTACAGTAGTAATAAGACCTCTTATTTTCCAACATGGCGATAATACATATAAACAATGTTTGTGGCACATAAATATGTATTATGTTAGAAAAAGGGGTATACTGAAGAAAGTTCTTATAGTTGTATACCCCTGAACAATTTCTTAAGGTATTACACATTATGTATACAATTTAGTATAAGACAGTTCAGCATAATCTTCACATTTATTTTTGGTATGAAATACTGCACGAATACCCAGTAAGTGAGGACAAGCACTGGCATTATTAGTGTATAAATTAATATTAAACATTCAAATAGAGTTCATTTTAATACATTCATCAGGACATTTCCCTAGTTTGTTTACACTGCATTGCATGTGCAACGGGTCAACAGTATACAGACGGAATCAAAGATGCGTAGCGGAATGGATACTTCTACACCAAAACGTGACAGTAATGTAAGTTAATTCGCATGTAAGTTCTATTACTTTAATTCTTTTAAATTTATTACTTTTAATGAAATTAATCATTGAATAAGATATTGCATATATAATGTTGCACAGATTTATACTATACATGCATTAAGCACAGGGCATATGATTGGGAAAAGTAATCTAATTAAATATTTAACCGCTTTTCATTGGAAATTGATTTCAAATAAACAACATGTTAAACTTATAATATACAAATAATAATAGCAAAATACAATATTAACATTCCATTGCAACTACCCAAACTGAAATGTTTGCTTATAAACTGCTGTGACATACATTTCAAATAATTGTATTTATGTTTACAGTCGTCAAGGTGTAACGATAAAAATAAAAGGACCCCAAAGCACCAAACAAATCATTTTGTTAAAAGCCCTTCGCAGCAGGTATATATCAAATTATTATATTATGTAATTTTACCAAGTATTGCAAGAATGTACAAGATTTAAAAATGAACAGAAGTATAGTTATATTTAAAACTATCAATACTCACCCTTTTATAAAGGGAACAAGACAAACACTTAAAAGCTACATAATGCTTTATGTTTGTAAGGGTGGATTTCAGTTGGCCCAATGGAGAACAATGGATTTTTCATATCTAAATATATATCCCATGATGGTGCATTCTTTATAGGCCATGTTCTATACATGTGAAAATTATCCCGTCACCCTATCAGTCGTTTTGTTTTATCATGCATCAGTTACACGTATGTATCCATGAGCATAATTAATATTTATACAATTATAAAGTGTATATTTTGGTCACCTTATATAGTCACACAGCACATGTGATGATTAATTTTACCTTTGCTATTTATTAGTATTTAGAAACTATGTTGTGTTAGAAAAGTGATAAATGCATGATAATAACAATTATATTTAGTATTGCCCGTGTACAATGATGCGACAAGTAGTTTATGAATTATGTAGCTGATTTCACCATTCATTTTCAGGCAGCACTGCATATTCTCAGACGTACAGTGTCTTCACCAAGAAGGCTGTTCAGTGCAAACAAATTCTGATATCATCGATGGACTACTCAGGAGACAAAGGCACTCATCCAGTTTCTTGCAATGCATCGTGACCTTCATCGTGCAGAAAGTGAATGGCCAACGATGCATGCCAGGCATCCATACTGGAAAGAGGCGGCCGTGTATGTCATGGAGACAACGTGTGCTAAGACAGAACGTAAAGGCAAGTATTTCATTCCACATTTTCAAAATTTTCGTGCACTTATCATGAAGTAATTTATATAGTGGAATTATTATTGGTAATAAATATTTTACGTCATGTAATTTATTCTGCAATGTATTTTTTTGATGAAGATTTTTTCTTTTATGAATACAGCGCTGTAATTTTGGTAGGTCTGTACGTGTGCATTTCTGTGCTAACTAGTTGTTAATTGTACTGTGGCTAAATTGATGTCATTTTATATCAACAAGATGACATACATAGATGTAGTAGTTGTGGAGCACAGTGGCTAAAGTGGCAAACTCAACTGAGAGAAACTTTGGCAAATTTGTTCACTCTACATTGCTCCTGTTCATTTAGTTGTGTGAATGATTACCTGACTAGACAGTGATGGGTATTTGTGTACGAATAGTTTTTGCGCATTAGTTGCAGCGTGGCTGGATGCTTCCCAGAAAAATTGAGATGTCGTGTAAAGTGCATTGAGCAGTCCTGAATACTGGATACTGCGCTGTATAAGAACTTACCTTTACTTTAGTGCATAGGCATCAAAATGTGGTATATATTGGAGAGTTGAGGCTCCCAAAAATCTTCATACTGCAACCCTCTTTATGCTCACCAAAAAACTCAAATTGCATCACCCCTTGCAGATATGTTGGGGTTTAAACTTATCTCCACTCCCTCCAAGCTCCCCCCTTCTGACGCCTATGTAACAGCAGACTATTCTGGTAGTACAAACAAATTTTTCAAATGTATTTTTTATGAACTACCTCTGTTTTTAGTATCACTATTTTGGGTGAATTATTTTAACTTTTGTGGTATCACATGAAACAGTTGTGGCATATTACACTTTGTAATTATTAAACTATTCATTATGAACTTTTCAGTTCTAATTTTTGAAGCTGTGCTTATCAAAGAAGACATGCTATTGCAACGTCACCTTGACATCAATTTTTATTAATCGTTACTTGCATCACTTGTCTTGACATAAAAGTAAACATTGTAAACTTTGATATTCTAATTAGCAAACCATGTTTACAGCCAGTTCCTTGCGCAACAAAGTGCTGAGGCTCAGACAACAACACACTACTGTAGTTACCGCAGAGGAGGTGTTTGGGCTGGATATCGATTCATACATGGAATCCAGTAGTACCGATTCATTTCTTCATAAACTGGCTTTCTTAAACTCGAATCAGTTACAAGATGTTCTCACTGAATCTCTGAAGCTACTGTCCTTGAGTGAAATAAAACACTGTATCAGAGCTTTCTTCAGCAACTGTTCTTTTGATGATTTGCATGCTTTCATCCTTGCTCTGTGTCATATATTCAGGATATAATCAGACTGACTGAAGCTGGATTCGTTTATTAACATGAACGGAACAAAACCAAAACACACAAGCCGGCGGATATACTACTGCTGCGGCTCCGATAATACGACGTAAACCGTGTAGTTCTTCCTAGCCATGCGACTACATTACACTCCTCCACACTAAATTAAAGAGTTCTCTACTACTAATGTTCAGTTCAGTTCTTGTATGGCAACACGGACAAGAAATGTAGTAAACGTCACAAACAACTTAAGTAATGCACAGGGTATTATTATGACCCACGGGGTGCAGTGTGACGTTCTCACAGGTCGAGCCGTACGACTGGTTTCCGATACCTTGACGGATAGCGCCGTTGGGGAGAGTTCACGCCATCAGTCGCCGGTGGTGTCGTCGCGGCACGTGCCCTCGGAGTCGTAATCACCTCAAGAGTGGTCATCACGGTCGGTGTCGTCATCACGCTTGGACGAGTCGTCTCGTTCGGTTGAGTCTTCACGACTGGTTGAGTCGTCACGCCCGGTTGAGTCGTCACGCCCTGTTGAGTCGACACTCGCAGATCGCGTCGCAGTGCGTCCTCCGTCACTGAAGTCGTCATCAGATGATCGGCGTGTACGTACCGGTTTGTCCAGAAACACGAACGATGTACGTTCTGGGTCCCACCACTTTGACGATCGTTCCCGCGAGCCATTTCGCTACTCCACCTCGAGTGTTGCGCACCGCGACATGCTGATGTAGGATGAAGTAGCAATCCTTCACACCGGCTCGATCATGGAAGAGCTTCTGCTTCGCTTGTCGCTCCTCAACATCTTCCTTCAGACTCGGCTTCAACAGAGTGAACCGGGTTCTCACCTGCCGTTTCAGGAACAGTTCGGCCGGTGTCCGCCCCGTCACACTGTGCGGAGTGTTCCTATATCGCAACAGGAAGTTCGCTAGGCGATGCTGAAGCGATATGTGAACGCCGCCATACTTCGCCTCGAGAACGTCCCTCAGCAGCGCCTGCTTCAGGAGTCCCACTGCCCTCTCAGCCGCCCCATTGCTGGCTGCGTGATAGGGCGGCACCAACGTCTGCTTGATGCCGTTCAGGCGACAGAAATCTCGGAAATCATGAGACGTAAATTGTGGCCCATTGTCACTAACGATCTCCTCAGGAAGACCATGAGCTGCGAACAGGTTGCGTAGAATCTCAATCGTACGCTGTGAAGTCGTCAGACGCATCTGAAACACCTCCACCCACTTCGTGTGGCTGTCAATCAGGACTAGGAAGTTTCCATCTTTCTCTGCGTAATCTATGTGTACGCGCATCCACGGACGTACAGGCCACGGCTGCAATGGCACCACAGGCTGTGTGTTGCTTGTAGCCATGCAAACCGCACACTCGTGGACACGTGACTCGATCTCCTGGTCCAGACGAGGCCACCAGAGGTAACTCCTTGCCACGCCTTTCATCCGTGTCATGCCCATGTGACCCTCATGTAGGTCGTCCATGAGCCGTTGGCGCCAGTTCGGTGGCACGACCACTCTCAACCCCCATAGGATGCACCCTTGCTCGACTGAGAGTTCGTTTCGACGGATGAAGTAGGGTTGTAGGTCGTCATCATTCACTCTCGCAGGCCAGCCATTCATGATGAAGTTGAACACCTTGGCTAGCACGGGGTTCTTTCGAGTGGCCTCTTTGATCTGTTGGCTCGTGACTGGCAGTTCATCCACACACGTAAAGTGGAAAATGTCGTCACTCCCATCAGCTGTCTTCCCAGGATCGTTGTACGGCAGCCTGGAGAAGGCGTCAGCATGCAGCAGTTCCGAGCCAGGCCGATACTGGATGTCATAAGTGTAGGCCGACAGAATTAACGCCCACCTCTGAAGACGAGCTGCTGTCATCGTAGGTATACCGCTCCTTGACCCCAGTATAGTGACTAGCGGCTTGTGGTCCGTCTCAAGTGTGAAGTGGCGGCCCCACAAATATTGTCGAAAGCGCTTCACCCCGAAAATGATGGCCAATGCCTCTCGTTCGACTTGCGAGTAGTTACGCTCGGCCGACGTCATCGTGCGGGAAGCGAATGCTATCGGCCTCTCCACGCCATCGGGTGAAACATGCGATATCACCGCACCAACTCCATACGAAGAGCCATCACAAGCGAGCTTCAAAGGCTTCTTCACATCATAGTGGCACAGAATGTCCGCATTACAGATTAGTTCCTTGGTGCGTTTGAACGCCTGTTTGCACGTCGTGTCCCATGACCAGTCTTCGGCTGTAGGAAGTGGATAGCGGTCCACCTCTACATGCGGGTTAACTGTGACCTTGTAGTCACCGCAGATTCGTACAGTTTTATCCGACTTCAACACATTAACCGTCGGTGTCGCCCAGTCAGAGCGCTCCACCTTCGTGATGACCTTGTTAGCCTCCAACTTATCGAGCTCCGCGGCCACCATCTCTCGTCTAGCGTATGGCACTGGACGAGACTTTTTGAACACCGGAGTCGTATCCGGCCGCACATGAATCGTCACTTTGAAGTCGTTGATTCCACCATAGCCTTCCTCGAAGACCGGTAGGTGGCGAATCACGACGTCATCGGCTGTCGCCACGTCGCTGTCAAGCGAGATTGCCCGAATGCTGGGCCAGTCCAGCTGGATTTGCGCCATCCAATTGCGACCTAGCAGCGCTGGTCGTCGTCCGTCACATGCCACGATGACGAGAGGTAGTTCAACACTCTGTTTGTTGTAGCTCACCGGGATGGTTATCACTCCTCTTAGCGGAAGGAGACCACCCTGATAGTCTCTCAGTTGCAGCTGTGTTGGCTCTAGTGCAAAGCGAGACAACTGTTCATTGTACAGCTGCTCGGACGCGACTGACACCACTGCGCCAGTATCGATCTCCATGTCGATAGGCCTACCATCAACCCTGACAGTCACCATGTACTTAGGTGTGCGCTGTCCCACCGTAATTGCGGACACGTCACTGTCGCCCGTCGATCTGGCCTCCGTGATGTGGTGAATTCCGAGTCCACTACTGCTGTCACTTTCCCCTCCGTAATCATGCACCAGGTTGGTGTTGCTGCGACTTTGGCACATTTTATGCAAATGTCCAATACGTCCGCACCCATAGCACTTAGCTTTGCGAAACTTGCAAGTCTGAGCATCGTGATTCAGCCCGCAACGCATACACGACTGCCTCGCTGTATTATCGCCCGCCCGTTCTCCTCGACACCACATGCTCTTTCGTCAACACCTGCTGCTGCCGTCGTGGATGACCCGTCACCCGGTGTACCTCCATCACACTTGCCTTGCCAGTCAGCTCCATCGTGTTGTCAGCTGCCAGCTCCATCGCTTGAGCGACCGTGCACGCCGTGATGAACGTCAAATCTTTGTCCGCTAGGAGGCGCTTCTGCGTAGCTTCGTTGTGTAGACCGCATACGAAACGGTCCCTCAATGCCTCATCCAGAAACGTCCCAAAGTCACACGTCGAGGCCAGCTGTTTCAGTGCCACTATGTAGTCGGCTACTGACTCCCCGTCACCCTGGTTGCATTTGTTGTACCGGAAGCGTTCAGCGATCACAATTCGCTGTGGTCGGTAGTGCGTCACCAGGGTCGCTGTCAGCACTGCAAAAGTCTGATCAGACGGCTTTGCTGGAGTGAGTAGGTTCCGTAGAAGGGCGTATGCTTTAGGCCCGATTACAGCTAGAAGCACACTCACACGACAATCCGCTGTGCCGGCCGGCGTAGGCTCACCAATAGCGTTAGCCAGCATCCACTGCTCCAGTCTTTCCAGATAGCTGTTGACCTCCTCTCTTCGCTCATCGAACTCGCACATAGCACCGATGATGCTCGAGGAAGCCATCGCACAGGTTGGATTCAGATCCTCGTCGCCAGTGTCATATATTCAGGATATAATCAGACTGACTGAAGCTGGATTCGTTTATTAACATGAACGGAACAAAACCAAAACACACAAGCCGGCGGATATACTACTGCTGCGGCACCGATAATACGACGTAAACCGTGTAGTTCTTCCTAGCCATGCGACTACATTACACTCTGTACCAGCTTTTCTTCACCCATTCTAACAGCACCCCCTCCCTACTTTCTTTGCTGGACTGTATGGTGTCCCAGCTACATAACAACAAAGGACACCATACCAGTGCTAACCCAGTCTCAGTGGCACTCAATGCAATGAACACCGCGAGTCACCAAGAAGAGAAGTAACACTGGACTGTACCAACAAAGGACACCATACCAGTGCACACCCAGTCTCAGTGGCACTCAATGCAATGAACACCGCGAGTCGCCAAGAAGAGAAGTAACACTGGACTGTAATAACAAAGGACACCATACCAGTGCAAACCCAGTCTCAGTGGCACTCAATGCAATGAACACCTGCGAGTCGCCAAGAAGAGAAGTAACACTGGACTGTAATAACAAAGGACACCATACCAGTGCAAACCCAGTCTCAGTGGCACTCAATGCAATGAACACCGCGAGTCACCAAGAAGAGAAGTAACACTGGACTGTAATAACAAAGGAGACCATACCAGTGCAAACCCAGTCTCAGTGGCACTCAATGCAATGAACACCGCGAGTCGCCAAGAAGAGAAGTAACACTGGACTGTAACAACAAAGGACACCATACCAGTGCAAACCCTGTCTCAGTGGCACTCAATGCAATGAACACCGCGAGTCGCCAAGAAGAGAAGTAACACTGGACTGTAACAACAAAGGACACCATACCAGTGCACACCCAGTCTCAGTGGCACTCAATGCAATGAACACCGCGAGTCACCAAGAAGAGAAGTAACACTGGACTGTAACAACAAAGGACACCATACCAGTGCAAACCCTGTCTCAGTGGCACTCAGTGCAATGAACACCGCGAGTCACCAAGAAGAGAAGTAACACTGGACTGTAACAACAAAGGACACCATACCAGTGCAAACCCAGTCTCAGTGGCACTCAGTGCAATGAACACCGCGAGTCACCAAGAAGAGAAGTAACACTGGACTGTAACAACAAAGGACACCATACCAGTGCACACCCAGTCTCAGTGGCACTCAATGCAATGAACACCGCGAGTCACCAAGAAGAGAAGTAACACTGGACTGTAACAACAAAGGACACCATACCAGTGCAAACCCAGTCTCAGTGGCACTCAGTGCAATGAACACCGCGAGTCACCAAGAAGAGAAGTAACACTGGACTGTAACAACAAAGGACACCATACCAGTGCAAACCCAGTCTCAGTGGCACTCAGTGCAATGAACACCGCGAGTCACCAAGAAGAGAAGTAACACTGGACTGTAACAACAAAGGACACCATACCAGTGCACACCCAGTCTCAGTGGCACTCAATGCAATGAACACCGCGAGTCACCAAGAAGAGAAGTAACACTGGACTGTAACAACAAAGGACACCATACCAGTGCAAACCCAGTCTCAGTGGCACTCAATGCAATGAACACCGCGAGTCGCCAAGAAGAGAAGTAACACTGGACAGTAACAACAAAGGACACCATACCAGTGCAAACCCAGTCTCAGTGGCACTCAATGCAATGAACACCGCGAGTTACCAAGAAGAGAAGTAACACTGGACTGTAACAACAAAGGACACCATACCAGTGCAAACCCAGTCTCAGTGGCACTCAGTGCAATGAACACCGCGAGTCACCAAGAAGAGAAGTAACACTGGACTGTAACAACAAAGGACACCATACCAGTGCAAACCCAGTCTCAGTGGCACTCAATGCAATGAACACCGCGAGTCACCAAGAAGAGAAGTAATACTGGACTGTAACAACAAAGGACACCATACCAGTGCAAACCCAGTCTCAGTGGCACTCAGTGCAATGAACACCGCGAGTCGCCAAGAAGAGAAGTAACACTGGACTGTAATAACAAAGGACACCATACCAGTGCAAACCCAGTCTCAGTGGCACTCAATGCAATGAACACCGCGAGTCACCAAGAAGAGAAGTAACACTGGACTGTAACAACAAAGGACACCATACCAGTGCAAACCCAGTCTCAGTGGCACTCAATGCAATGAACACCGCGAGTCACCAAGAAGAGAAGTAACACTGGACTGTAACAACAAAGGAGACCATACCAATGCAAACCCAGTCTCAGTGGCACTCAATGCAATGAACACCGCGAGTCACCAAGAAGAGAAGTAACACTGGACTGTAACAACAAAGGAGACCATACCAGTGCAAACCCAGTCTCAGTGGCACTCAATGCAATGAACACCGCGAGTCGCCAAGAAGAGAAGTAACACTGGACTGTAACAACAAAGGACACCATACCAGTGCAAACCCAGTCTCAGTGGCACTCAATGCAATGAACACCGCGAGTCACCAAGAAGAGAAGTAACACTGGACTGTAACAACAAAGGACACCATACCAGTGCAAACCCAGTCTCAGTGGCACTCAATGCAATGAACACCGCGAGTCGCCAAGAAGAGAAGTAACACTGGACTGTAACAACAAAGGACACCATACCAGTGCAAACCCAGTCTCAGTGGCACTCAATGCAATGAACACCGCGAGTCGCCAAGAAGAGAAGTAACACTGGACTGTAACAACAAAGGACACCATACCAGTGCAAACCCAGTCTCAGTGGCACTCAATGCAATGAACACCGCGAGTCGCCAAGAAGAGAAGTAACACTGGACTGTAACAACAAAGGACACCATACCAGTGCAAACCCAGTCTCAGTGGCACTCAATGCAATGAACACCGCGAGTCACCAAGAAGAGAAGTAACACTGGACTGTAACAACAAAGGACACCATACCAGTGCAAACCCAGTCTCAGTGGCACTCAATGCAATGAACACCGCGAGTCACCAAGAAGAGAAGTAACACTGGACTGTAACAACAAAGGACACCATACCAGTGCAAACCCAGTCTCAGTGGCACTCAATGCAATGAACACCGCGAGTCGCCAAGAAGAGAAGTAACACTGGACTGTAACAACAAAGGACACCATACCAGTGCAAACCCAGTCTCAGTGGCACTCAATGCAATGAACACCGCGAGTCACCAAGAAGAGAAGTAACACTGGACTGTAACAACAAAGGACACCATACCAGTGCAAACCCAGTCTCAGTGGCACTCAATGCAATGAACACCGCGAGTCGCCAAGAAGAGAAGTAACACTGGACTGTAACAACAAAGGACACCATACCAGTGCAAACCCAGTCTCAGTGGCACTCAATGCAATGAACACCGCGAGTCGCCAAGAAGAGAAGTAACACTGGACTGTAACAACAAAGGACACCATACCAGTGCAAACCCAGTCTCAGTGGCACTCAATGCAATGAACACCGCGAGTCACCAAGAAGAGAAGTAACACTGGACTGTAACAACAAAGGACACCATACCAGTGCAAACCCAGTCTCAGTGGCACTCAATGCAATGAACACCGCGAGTCGCCAAGAAGAGAAGTAACACTGGACTGTAACAACAAAGGACACCATACCAGTGCAAACCCAGTCTCAGTGGCACTCAGTGCAATGAACACCGCGAGTCACCAAGAAGAGAAGTAACACTGGACTGTAACAACAAAGGACACTATACCAGTGCAAACCCAGTCTCAGTGGCACTCAGTGCAATGAACACCGCGAGTCACCAAGAAGAGAAGTAACACTGGACTGTAATAACAAAGGAGACCATACCAGTGCAAACCCAGTCTCAGTGGCACTCAGTGCAATGAACACCGCGAGTCACCAAGAAGAGAAGTAACACTGGACTGTAACAACAAAGGACACCATACCAGTGCAAACCCAGTCTCAGTGGCACTCAATGCAATGAACACCGCGAGTCACCAAGAAGAGAAGTAACACTGGACTGTAATAACAAAGGAGACCATACCAGTGCAAACCCAGTCTCAGTGGCACTCAATGCAATGAACACCGCGAGTCACCAAGAAGAGAAGTAACACTGGACTGTAACAACAAAGGACACCATACCAGTGCAAACCCAGTCTCAGTGGCACTCAATGCAATGAACACCGCGAGTCACCAAGAAGAGAAGTAACACTGGACTGTAATAACAAAGGAGACCATACCAGTGCAAACCCAGTCTCAGTGGCACTCAATGCAATGAACACCGCGAGTCACCAAGAAGAGAAGTAACACTGGACTGTAACAACAAAGGACACCATACCAGTGCAAACCCAGTCTCAGTGGCACTCAATGCAATGAACACCGCGAGTCACCAAGAAGAGAAGTAACACTGGACTGTAACAACAAAGGACACCATACCAGTGCAAACCCAGTCTCAGTGGCACTCAATGCAATGAACACCGCGAGTCACCAAGAAGAGAAGTAACACTGGACTGTAATAACAAAGGAGACCATACCAGTGCAAACCCAGTCTCAGTGGCACTCAATGCAATGAACACCGCGAGTCGCCAAGAAGAGAAGTAACACTGGACTGTAACAACAAAGGACACCATACCAGTGCAAACCCAGTCTCAGTGGCACTCAGTGCAATGAACACCGCTAGTCACCAAGAAGAGAAGTAACACTGGACTGTAACAACAAAGGACACCATACCAGTGCACACCCAGTCTCAGTGGCACTCAGTGCAATGAACACCGCGAGTCACCAAGAAGAGAAGTAACACTGGACTGTAACAACAAAGGACACCATACCAGTGCAAACCCAGTCTCAGTGGCACTCAGTGCAATGAACACCGCGAGTCACCAAGAAGAGAAGTAACACTGGACTGTAACAACAAAGGACACCATACCAGTGCAAACCCAGTCTCAGTGGCACTCAGTGCAATGAACACCGCGAGTCACCAAGAAGAGAAGTAACACTGGACTGTAACAACAAAGGACACCATACCAGTGCACACCCAGTCTCAGTGGCACTCAATGCAATGAACACCGCGAGTCACCAAGAAGAGAAGTAACACTGGACTGTAACAACAAAGGACACCATACCAGTGCAAACCCAGTCTCAGTGGCACTCAATGCAATGAACACCGCGAGTCACCAAGAAGAGAAGTAACACTGGACTGTAACAACAAAGGACACCATACCAGTGCAAACCCAGTCTCAGTGGCACTCAATGCAATGAACACCGCGAGTCACCAAGAAGAGAAGTAACACTGGACTGTAACAACAAAGGAGACCATACCAGTGTAAACCCAGTCTCAGTGGCACTCAATGCAATGAACACCGTGAGTCGCCAAGAAGAGAAGTAACACTGGACTGTAACAACAAAGGACACCATACCAGTGCAAACCCAGTCTCAGTGGCACTCAATGCAATGAACACCGCGAGTCACCAAGAAGAGAAGTAACACTGGACTGTAACAACAAAGGACACCATACCAGTGCAAACCCAGTCTCAGTGGCACTCAATGCAATGAACACCGCGAGTCGCCAAGAAGAGAAGTAACACTGGACTGTAACAACAAAGGACACCATACCAGTGCAAACCCAGTCTCAGTGGCACTCAATGCAATGAACACCGCGAGTCGCCAAGAAGAGAAGTAACACTGGACTGTAACAACAAAGGACACCATACCAGTGCAAACCCAGTCTCAGTGGCACTCAATGCAATGAACACCGCGAGTCGCCAAGAAGAGAAGTAACACTGGACTGTAACAACAAAGGACACCATACCAGTGCAAACCCAGTCTCAGTGGCACTCAGTGCAATGAACACCGCGAGTCACCAAGAAGAGAAGTAACACTGGACTGTAATAACAAAGGAGACCATACCAGTGCACACCCAGTCTCAGTGGCACTCAATGCAATGAACACCGCGAGTCACCAAGAAGAGAAGTAACACTGGACTGTAACAACAAAGGACACCATACCAGTGCAAACCCAGTCTCAGTGGCACTCAGTGCAATGAACACCGCTAGTCACCAAGAAGAGAAGTAACACTGGACTGTAACAACAAAGGACACCATACCAGTGCACACCCAGTCTCAGTGGCACTCAGTGCAATGAACACCGCGAGTCACCAAGAAGAGAAGTAACACTGGACTGTAACAACAAAGGACACCATACCAGTGCAAACCCAGTCTCAGTGGCACTCAGTGCAATGAACACCGCGAGTCACCAAGAAGAGAAGTAACACTGGACTGTAACAACAAAGGACACCATACCAGTGCAAACCCAGTCTCAGTGGCACTCAGTGCAATGAACACCGCGAGTCACCAAGAAGAGAAGTAACACTGGACTGTAACAACAAAGGACACCATACCAGTGCACACCCAGTCTCAGTGGCACTCAATGCAATGAACACCGCGAGTCACCAAGAAGAGAAGTAACACTGGACTGTAACAACAAAGGACACCATACCAGTGCAAACCCAGTCTCAGTGGCACTCAATGCAATGAACACCGCGAGTCACCAAGAAGAGAAGTAACACTGGACTGTAACAACAAAGGACACCATACCAGTGCAAACCCAGTCTCAGTGGAACTCAATGCAATGAACACCGCGAGTCACCAAGAAGAGAAGTAACACTGGACTGTAACAACAAAGGACACCATACCAGTGCAAACCCAGTCTCAGTGGCACTCAATGCAATGAACACCTGCGAGTCGCCAAGAAGAGAAGTAACACTGGACTGTAACAACAAAGGACACCATACCAGTGCAAACCCAGTCTCAGTGGCACTCAGTGCAATGAACACCGCGAGTCACCAAGAAGAGAAGTAACACTGGACTGTAACAACAAAGGACACCATACCAGTGCAAACCCAGTCTCAGTGGCACTCAATGCAATGAACACCGCGAGTCGCCAAGAAGAGAAGTAACACTGGACTGTAACAACAAAGTACACCATACCAGTGCAAACCCAGTCTCAGTGGCACTCAATGCAATGAACACCTGCGAGTCACCAAGAAGAGAAGTAACACTGGACTGTAACAACAAAGGAGACCATACCAGTGGAAACCCAGTCTCAGTGGCACTCAATGCAATGAACACCGCGAGTCACCAAGAAGAGAAGTAACACTGGACTGTAACAACAAAGGACACCATACCAGTGCAAACCCAGTCTCAGTGGCACTCAATGCAATGAACACCGCGAGTCGCAAAGAAGAGAAGTAACACTGGACTGTAACAACAAAGGACACCATACCAGTGCAAACCCAGTCTTAGTGGCACTCAGTGCAATGAACACCGCGAGTCACCAAGAAGAGAAGTAACACTGGACTGTAATAACAAAGGAGACCATACCAGTGCAAACCCAGTCTCAGTGGCACTCAGTGCAATGAACACCGCGAGTCACCAAGAAGAGAAGTAACACTGGACTGTAACAACAAAGGACACCATACCAGTGCAAACCCAGTCTCAGTGGCACTCAATGCAATGAACACCTGCGAGTCGCCAAGAAGAGAAGTAACACTGGACTGTAACAACAAAGGACACCATACCAGTGCAAACCCAGTCTCAGTGGCACTCAATGCAATGAACACCTGCGAGTCACCAAGAAGAGAAGTAACACTGGACTGTAACAACAAAGGAGACCATACCAGTGGAAACCCAGTCTCAGTGGCACTCAATGCAATGAACACCGCGAGTCACCAAGAAGAGAAGTAACACTGGACTGTAACAACAAAGGACACCATACCAGTGCAAACCCAGTCTCAGTGGCACTCAATGCAATGAACACCGCGAGTCGCAAAGAAGAGAAGTAACACTGGACTGTAACAACAAAGGACACCATACCAGTGCAAACCCAGTCTTAGTGGCATTCAGTGCAATGAACACCGCGAGTCACCAAGAAGAGAAGTAACACTGGACTGTAATAACAAAGGAGACCATACCAGTGCAAACCCAGTCTTAGTGGCACTCAGTGCAATGAACACCGCGAGTCACCAAGAAGAGAAGTAACACTGGACAGTAACAACAAAGGACACCATACCAGTGCAAACCCAGTCTCAGTGGCACTCAATGCAATGAACACCTGCGAGTCGCCAAGAAGAGAAGTAACACTGGACTGTAACAACAAAGGACACCATACCAGTGCAAACCCAGTCTCAGTGGCACTCAGTGCAATGAACACCGCGAGTCACCAAGAAGAGAAGTAACACTGGACTGTAACAACAAAGGACACCATACCAGTGCAAACCCAGTCTCAGTGGCACTCAATGCAATGAACACCGCGAGTCGCCAAGAAGAGAAGTAACACTGGACTGTAACAACAAAGGACACCATACCAGTGCAAACCCAGTCTCAGTGGCACTCAATGCAATGAACACCTGCGAGTCACCAAGAAGAGAAGTAACACTGGACTGTAACAACAAAGGACACCATACCAGTGCAAACCCAGTCTCAGTGGCACTCAATGCAATGAACACCTGCGAGTCACCAAGAAGAGAAGTAACACTGGACTGTAACAACAAAGGAGACCATACCAGTGCAAACCCAGTCTCAGTGGCACTCAATGCAATGAACACCGCGAGTCGCCAAGAAGAGAAGTAACACTGGACTGTAACAACAAAGGACACCATACCAGTGCAAACCCAGTCTCAGTGGCACTCAATGCAATGAACACCGCGAGTCGCCAAGAAGAGAAGTAACACTGGACTGTAACAACAAAGGACACCATACCAGTGCAAACCCAGTCTCAGTGGCACTCAATGCAATGAACACCGCGAGTCACCAAGAAGAGAAGTAACACTGGACTGTAACAACAAAGGACACCATACCAGTGCACACCCAGTCTCAGTGGCACTCAATGCAATGAACACCGCAAGTCGCCAAGAAGAGAAGTAACACTGGACTGTAACAACAAAGGAGACCATACCAGTGGAAACCCAGTCTCAGTGGCACTCAATGCAATGAACACCGCGAGTCACCAAGAAGAGAAGTAACACTGGACTGTAACAACAAAGGACACCATACCAGTGCAAACCCAGTCTCAGTGGCACTCAATGCAATGAACACCGCGAGTCGCAAAGAAGAGAAGTAACACTGGACTGTAACAACAAAGGACACCATACCAGTGCAAACCAGGTCTCAGTGGCACTCAGTGCAATGAACACCGCGAGTCACCAAGAAGAGAAGTAACACTGGACTGTAACAACAAAGGACACCATACCAGTGCAAACCCAGTCTCAGTGGCACTCAATGCAATGAACACCGCGAGTCACCAAGAAGAGAAGTAACACTGGACTGTAATAACAAAGGAGACCATACCCGTGCAAACCCAGTCTCAGTGGCACTCAATGCAATGAACACCTGCGAGTCGCCAAGAAGAGAAGTAACACTGGACTGTAACAACAAAGGACACCATACCAGTGCAAACCCAGTCTCAGTGGCACTCAGTGCAATGAACACCGCGAGTCACCAAGAAGAGAAGTAACACTGGACTGTAACAACAAAGGACACCATACCAGTGCACACCCAGTCTCAGTGGCACTCAGTGCAATGAACACCGCGAGTCACCAAGAAGAGAAGTAACACTGGACTGTAACAACAAAGGACACCATACCAGTGCAAACCCAGTCTCAGTGGCACTCAGTGCAATGAACACCGCGAGTCACCAAGAAGAGAAGTAACACTGGACTGTAACAACAAAGGACACCATACCAGTGCAAACCCAGTCTCAGTGGCACTCAGTGCAATGAACACCGCGAGTCACCAAGAAGAGAAGTAACACTGGACTGTAACAACAAAGGACACCATACCAGTGCACACCCAGTCTCAGTGGCACTCAATGCAATGAACACCGCGAGTCACCAAGAAGAGAAGTAACACTGGACTGTAACAACAAAGGACACCATACCAGTGCAAACCCAGTCTCAGTGGCACTCAATGCAATGAACACCGCGAGTCGCCAAGAAGAGAAGTAACACTGGACTGTAACAACAAAGGACACCATACCAGTGCAAACCCAGTCTCAGTGGCACTCAATGCAATGAACACCGCGAGTCACCAAGAAGAGAAGTAACACTGGACTGTAACAACAAAGGACACCATACCAGTGCAAACCCAGTCTCAGTGGCACTCAATGCAATGAACACCTGCGAGTCGCCAAGAAGAGAAGTAACACTGGACTGTAACAACAAAGGACACCATACCAGTGCAAACCCAGTCTCAGTGGCACTCAGTGCAATGAACACCGCGAGTCACCAAGAAGAGAAGTAACACTGGACTGTAACAACAAAGGACACCATACCAGTGCAAACCCAGTCTCAGTGGCACTCAGTGCAATGAACACCGCGAGTCGCCAAGAAGAGAAGTAACACTGGACTGTAACAACAAAGGACACCATACCAGTGCAAACCCAGTCTCAGTGGCACTCAATGCAATGAACACCTGCGAGTCACCAAGAAGAGAAGTAACACTGGACTGTAACAACAAAGGACACCATACCAGTGCAAACCCAGTCTCAGTGGCACTCAATGCAATGAACACATCGAGTCGCCAAGAAGAGAAGTAACACTGGACTGTAACAACAAAGGACACCATACCAGTGCAAACCCAGTCTCAGTGGCACTCAATGCAATGAACACCTGCGAGTCACCAAGAAGAGAAGTAACACTGGACTGTAACAACAAAGGAGACCATACCAGTGCAAACCCAGTCTCAGTGGCACTCAATGCAATGAACACCGCGAGTCGCCAAGAAGAGAAGTAACACTGGACTGTAACAACAAAGGACACCATACCAGTGCAAACCCAGTCTCAGTGGCACTCAATGCAATGAACACCGCGAGTCGCCAAGAAGAGAAGTAACACTGGACTGTAACAACAAAGGACACCATACCAGTGCAAACCCAGTCTCAGTGGCACTCAATGCAATGAACACCGCGAGTCACCAAGAAGAGAAGTAACACTGGACTGTAACAACAAAGGACACCATACCAGTGCACACCCAGTCTCAGTGGCACTCAATGCAATGAACACCGCAAGTCGCCAAGAAGAGAAGTAACACTGGACTGTAACAACAAAGGAGACCATACCAGTGGAAACCAGTCTCAGTGGCACTCAATGCAATGAACACCGCGAGTCACCAAGAAGAGAAGTAACACTGGACTGTAACAACAAAGGACACCATACCAGTGCAAACCCAGTCTCAGTGGCACTCAATGCAATGAACACCGCGAGTCGCAAAGAAGAGAAGTAACACTGGACTGTAACAACAAAGGACACCATACCAGTGCAAACCCAGTCTCAGTGGCACTCAGTGCAATGAACACCGCGAGTCACCAAGAAGAGAAGTAACACTGGACTGTAATAACAAAGGAGACCATACCCGTGCAAACCCAGTCTCAGTGGCACTCAATGCAATGAACACCTGCGAGTCGCCAAGAAGAGAAGTAACACTGGACTGTAACAACAAAGGACACCATACCAGTGCAAACCCAGTCTCAGTGGCACTCAGTGCAATGAACACCGCGAGTCACCAAGAAGAGAAGTAACACTGGACTGTAACAACAAAGGACACCATACCAGTGCAAACCCAGTCTCAGTGGCACTCAATGCAATGAACACCGCGAGTCGCCAAGAAGAGAAGTAACACTGGACTGTAACAACAAAGGACACCATACCAGTGCAAACCCAGTCTCAGTGGCACTCAATGCAATGAACACCTGCGAGTCACCAAGAAGAGAAGTAACACTGGACTGTAACAACAAAGGACACCATACCAGTGCAAACCCAGTCTCAGTGGCACTCAATGCAATGAACACCTCGAGTCGCCAAGAAGAGAAGTAACACTGGACTGTAACAACAAAGGACACCATACCAGTGCAAACCAAGTCTCAGTGGCACTCAATGCAATGAACACCTGCGAGTCACCAAGAAGAGAAGTAACACTGGACTGTAACAACAAAGGAGACCATACCTGTGCAAACCCAGTCTCAGTGGCACTCAATGCAATGAACACCGCGAGTCGCCAAGAAGAGAAGTAACACTGGGCTGTAACAACAAAGGACACCATACCAGTGCAAACCCAGTCTCAGTGGCACTCAATGCAATGAACACCGCGAGTCGCCAAGAAGAGAAGTAACACTGGACTGTAACAACAAAGGACACCATACCAGTGCAAACCCAGTCTCAGTGGCACTCAATGCAATGAACACCGCGAGTCACCAAGAAGAGAAGTAACACTGGACTGTAACAACAAAGGACACCATACCAGTGCACACCCAGTCTCAGTGGCACTCAATGCAATGAACACCGCAAGTCGCCAAGAAGAGAAGTAACACTGGACTGTAACAACAAAGGAGACCATACCAGTGGAAACCCAGTCTCAGTGGCACTCAATGCAATGAACACCGCGAGTCACCAAGAAGAGAAGTAACACTGGACTGTAACAACAAAGGACACCATACCAGTGCAAACCCAGTCTCAGTGGCACTCAATGCAATGAACACCGCGAGTCGCAAAGAAGAGAAGTAACACTGGACTGTAACAACAAAGGACACCATACCAGTGCAAACCCAGTCTCAGTGGCACTCAGTGCAATGAACACCGCGAGTCACCAAGAAGAGAAGTAACACTGGACTGTAATAACAAAGGAGACCATACCAGTGCAAACCCAGTCGCAGTGGCACTCAGTGCAATGAACACCGCGAGTCACCAAGAAGAGAAGTAACACTGGACTGTAACAACAAAGGACACCATACCAGTGCAAACCCAGTCTCAGTGGCACTCATTGCAATGAACACCGCGAGTCACCAAGAAGAGAAGTAACACTGGACTGTAATAACAAAGGAGACCATACCCGTGCAAACCCAGTCTCAGTGGCACTCAATGCAATGAACACCTGCGAGTCGCCAAGAAGAGAAGTAACACTGGACTGTAACAACAAAGGACACCATACCAGTGCAAACCCAGTCTCAGTGGCACTCAGTGCAATGAACACCGCGAGTCACCAAGAAGAGAAGTAACACTGGACTGTAACAACAAAGGACACCATACCAGTGCACACCCAGTCTCAGTGGCACTCAGTGCAATGAACACCGCGAGTCACCAAGAAGAGAAGTAACACTGGACTGTAACAACAAAGGACACTATACCAGTGCAAACCCAGTCTCAGTGGCACTCAGTGCAATGAACACCGCGAGTCACCAAGAAGAGAAGTAACACTGGACTGTAACAACAAAGGACACCATACCAGTGCAAACCCAGTCTCAGTGGCACTCAGTGCAATGAACACCGCGAGTCACCAAGAAGAGAAGTAACACTGGACTGTAACAACAAAGGACACCATACCAGTGCACACCCAGTCTCAGTGGCACTCAATGCAATGAACACCGCGAGTCACCAAGAAGAGAAGTAACACTGGACTGTAACAACAAAGGACACCATACCAGTGCAAACCCAGTCTCAGTGGCACTCAATGCAATGAACACCGCGAGTCACCAAGAAGAGAAGTAACACTGGACTGTAACAACAAAGGACACCATACCAGTGCAAACCCAGTCTCAGTGGCACTCAATACAATGAACACCGCGAGTCGCCAAGAAGAGAAGTAACACTGGACTGTAACAACAAAGGACACCATACCAGTGCAAACCCAGTCTCAGTGGCACTCAATGCAATGAACACCGCGAGTCACCAAGAAGAGAAGTAACACTGGACTGTAACAACAAAGGACACCATACCATTGCAAACCCAGTCTCAGTGGCACTCAATGCAATGAACACCTGCGAGTCGCCAAGAAGAGAAGTAACACTGGACTGTAACAACAAAGGACACCATACCAGTGCAAACCCAGTCTCAGTGGCACTCAGTGCAATGAACACCGCGAGTCACCAAGAAGAGAAGTAACACTGGACTGTAACAACAAAGGACACCATACCAGTGGAAACCCAGTCTCAGTGGCACTCAATGCAATGAACACCGCGAGTCGCCAAGAAGAGAAGTAACACTGGACTGTAACAACAAAGGACACCATACCAGTGCAAACCCAGTCTCAGTGGCACTCAATGCAATGAACACCTGCGAGTCACCAAGAAGAGAAGTAACACTGGACTGTAACAACAAAGGACACCATTCCAGTGCAAACCCAGTCTCAGTGGCACTCAATGCAATGAACACCTCGAGTCGCCAAGAAGAGAAGTAACACTGGACTGTAACAACAAAGGACACCATACCAGTGCAAACCCAGTCTCAGTGGCACTCAATGCAATGAACACCTGCGAGTCACCAAGAAGAGAAGTAACACTGGACTGTAACAACAAAGGAGACCATACCAGTGCAAACCCAGTCTCAGTGGCACTCAATGCAATGAACACCGCGAGTCGCCAAGAAGAGAAGTAACACTGGACTGTAACAACAAAGGACACCATACCAGTGCAAACCCAGTCTCAGTGGCACTCAATGCAATGAACACCTGCGAGTCACCAAGAAGAGAAGTAACACTGGACTGTAACAACAAAGGAGACCATACCAGTGCAAACCCAGTCTCAGTGGCACTCAGTGCAATGAACACCTGCGAGTCGTCAAGAAGAGAAGTAACACTGGACTGTAACAACAAAGGACACCATACCAGTGCAAACCCAGTCTCAGTGGCACTCAATGCAATGAACACCGCGAGTCACCAAGAAGAGAAGTAACACTGGACTGTAACAACAAAGGACACCATACCAGTGCAAACCCAGTCTCAGTGGCACTCAATGCAATGAACACCTGCGAGTCGCCAAGAAGAGAAGTAACACTGGACTGTAACAACAAAGGACACCATACCAGTGCAAACCCAGTCTCAGTGGCACTCAATGCAATGAACACCTGCGAGTCACCAAGAAGAGAAGTAACACTGGACTGTAATAACAAAGGACACCATACCAGTGCAAACCCAGTCTCAGTGGCACTCAATGCAATGAACACCTGCGAGTCGCCAAGAAGAGAAGTAACACTGGACTGTAATAACAAAGGAGACCATACCCGTGCAAACCCAGTCTCAGTGGCACTCAATGCAATGAACACCTGCGAGTCGCCAAGAAGAGAAGTAACACTGGACTGTAACAACAAAGGACACCATACCAGTGCAAACCCAGTCTCAGTGGCACTCAGTGCAATGAACACCGCGAGTCACCAAGAAGAGAAGTAACACTGGACTGTAACAACAAAGGACACCATACCAGTGCACACCCAGTCTCAGTGGCACTCAGTGCAATGAACACCGCGAGTCACCAAGAAGAGAAGTAACACTGGACTGTAACAACAAAGGACACCATACCAGTGCAAACCCAGTCTCAGTGGCACTCAGTGCAATGAACAACGCGAGTCACCAAGAAGAGAAGTAACACTGGACTGTAACAACAAAGGACACCATACCAGTGCAAACCCAGTCTCAGTGGCACTCAGTGCAATGAACACCGCGAGTCACCAAGAAGAGAAGTAACACTGGACTGTAACAACAAAGGACACCATACCAGTGCACACCCAGTCTCAGTGGCACTCAATGCAATGAACACCGCGAGTCACCAAGAAGAGAAGTAACACTGGACTGTAACAACAAAGGACACCATACCAGTGCAAACCCAGTCTCAGTGGCACTCAATGCAATGAACACCGCGAGTCACCAAGAAGAGAAGTAACACTGGACTGTAACAACAAAGGACACCATACCAGTGCAAACCCAGTCTCAGTGGCACTCAATGCAATGAACACCGCGAGTCACCAAGAAGAGAAGTAACACTGGACTGTAACAACAAAGGACACCATACCAGTGCAAACCCAGTCTCAGTGGCACTCAATGCAATGAACACCTGCGAGTCGCCAAGAAGAGAAGTAACACTGGACTGTAACAACAAAGGACACCATACCAGTGCAAACCCAGTCTCAGTGGCACTCAGTGCAATGAACACCGCGAGTCACCAAGAAGAGAAGTAACACTGGACTGTAACAACAAAGGACACCATACCAGTGGAAACCCAGTCTCAGTGGCACTCAATGCAATGAACACCGCGAGTCGCCAAGAAGAGAAGTAACACTGGACTGTAACAACAAAGGACACCATACCAGTGCAAACCCAGTCTCAGTGGCACTCAATGCAATGAACACCTCGAGTCGCCAAGAAGAGAAGTAACACTGGACTGTAACAACAAAGGACACCATACCAGTGCAAACCCAGTCTCAGTGGCACTCAATGCAATGAACACCTGCGAGTCACCAAGAAGAGAAGTAACACTGGACTGTAACAACAAAGGAGACCATACCAGTGCAAACCCAGTCTCAGTGGCACTCAATGCAATGAACACCGCGAGTCGCCAAGAAGAGAAGTAACACTGGACTGTAACAACAAAGGACACCATACCAGTGCAAACCCAGTCTCAGTGGCACTCAATGCAATGAACACCTGCGAGTCACCAAGAAGAGAAGTAACACTGGACTGTAACAACAAAGGAGACCATACCAGTGCAAACCCAGTCTCAGTGGCACTCAGTGCAATGAACACCTGCGAGTCGCCAAGAAGAGAAGTAACACTGGACTGTAACAACAAAGGACACCATACCAGTGCAAACCCAGTCTCAGTGGCACTCAATGCAATGAACACCGCGAGTCACCAAGAAGAGAAGTAACACTGGACTGTAACAACAAAGGACACCATACCAGTGCAAACCCAGTCTCAGTGGCACTCAATGCAATGAACACCTGCGAGTCGCCAAGAAGAGAAGTAACACTGGACTGTAACAACAAAGGACACCATACCAGTGCAAACCCAGTCTCAGTGGCACTCAATGCAATGAACACCTGCGAGTCACCAAGAAGAGAAGTAACACTGGACTGTAATAACAAAGGACACCATACCAGTGCAAACCCAGTCTCAGTGGCACTCAATGCAATGAACACCTGCGAGTCGCCAAGAAGAGAAGTAACACTGGACTGTAACAACAAAGGACACCATACCAGTGCAAACCCAGTCTCAGTGGCACTCAATGCAATGAACACCTGCGAGTCACCAAGAAGAGAAGTAACACTGGACTGTAACAACAAAGGACACCATACCAATGCAAACCCAGTCTCAGTGGCACTCAGTGCAATGAACACCGCGAGTCACCAAGAAGAGAAGTAACACTTGACTGTAACAATAAAGGACACCATACCAGTGCAAACCCAGTCTCAGTGGCACTCAGTGCAATGACCACCGCGAGTCGCCAAGAAGAGAAGTAACACTGGACTGTAATAACAAAGGACACCATACCAGTGCAAACCCAGTCTCAGTGGCACTCAGTGCAATGAACACCGCGAGTCACCAAGAAGAGAAGTAACACTGGACTGTAACAACAAAGGACACCATACCAGTGCAAACCCAGTCTCAGTGGCACTCAGTGCAATGAACACCGCGAGTCACCAAGAAGAGAAGTAACACTGGACTGTAACAACAAAGGACACCATACCAGTGCAAACCCAGTCTCAGTGGCACTCAGTGCAATGAACACCGCGAGTCACCAAGAAGAGAAGTAACACTGGACTGTAATAACAAAGGACACCATACCAGTGCAAACCCAGTCTCAGTGGCACTCAATGCAATGAACACCGCGAGTCACCAAGAAGAGAAGTAACACTGGACTGTAACAACAAAGGACACCATACCAGTGCAAACCCAGTCTCAGTGGCACTCAGTGCAATGAACACCGCGAGTCACCAAGAAGAGAAGTAACACTGGACTGTAACAACAAAAGACACCATACCAGTGCAAACCCAGTCTCAGTGGCACTCAATGCAATGAACACCGCGAGTCGCCAAGAAGAGAAGTAACACTGGACTGTAACAACAAAGGACACCATACCAGTGCAAACCCAGTCTCAGTGGCACTCAATGCAATGAACACCGCGAGTCACCAAGAAGAGAAGTAACACTGGACTGTAACAACAAAGGACACCATACCAGTGCAAACCCAGTCTCAGTGGCACTCAATGCAATGAACACCGCGAGTCGCCAAGAAGAGAAGTAACACTGGACTGTAACAACAAAGGAGACCATACCAGTGCAAACCCAGTCTCAGTGGCACTCAATGCAATGAACACCGCGAGTCGCCAAGAAGAGAAGTAACACTGGACTGTAACAACAAAGGAGACCATACCAGTGCAAACCCAGTCTCAGTGGCACTCAATGCAATGAACACCGCGAGTCGCCAAGAAGAGAAGCGATTTGGTGCACAAGTTTGCTGTATGCATAGGCAAAAAGAGAGATGGTTCAGCTGAGTCACTGAT
Organism: Escarpia spicata; assembly: GCA_963995525.1. Classification (NCBI taxonomy): domain Eukaryota; kingdom Metazoa; phylum Annelida; class Polychaeta; order Sabellida; family Siboglinidae; genus Escarpia; species Escarpia spicata. The sequence continues at coordinate 40,011 of CAXEFP010000649.1, forward strand.
GCCTCTAAACTCTAGTTCATATAAGTATTACTTAAAGTTGTTGATATTACTTATTCAGCATGGTCTAGCAATTACTTACAGGTATTATAAGTGCACTTGTTGTATTTGGTAATCATTACATTGACCAGTTTGGATGGAGGTTGTTATTATTACTGAGGTAAATGCATTTCTTTATGGCATGTCTGTTGTGACAGGTAAACTTTACAAATGTTGTCTTGAGAAATATTACAAACTGTGTGTTTTGTTATTCTTTACTATATCTTAATTGCTAATTAACATAACAGGTACGTAGGCTGCGTGGTTACATTTATGTGACTGTTTGCATTGACATGAGTATTGCAATTGTGTATGCTATTATTTGGATTTAATGGTAGTTGTGCATGTGCATGCTCAGTGGAACCTCTGTAATAGGGTCACCCATGGGACTTGGCAAAAGTGACACTAATAGCGAGGGGACCCTAATACTGAATTTGGGGACTGAAGCATCATGGGAATTGGGAAAATTGCTGAGATACATGTGATTTTAATAGCAATGCATATTAAGCAAATGCATTGTTGATATCAATTACAGTGAAGTGTCTGGATTATTTGTGGATACAGTTACACGGTGTACTTGCTTTTCCGAAAATGTTAAGTACAGATGACTGAGGATTTTAAGTGCTACGTCTTAAAGTTTACTGGCCTCTGCATAAACATGCCAATTTCTATGACATTGTTGGCAGTGTTTTTGGGTCTGACAGATGGGCAGCCAGCCAATCTGATGGGTAGTTGCTCGGCCATAAATGACCCTAATTGCGGGCTTCATCTGTGGGTAATCTGGCCATTTTGCACTCAGTTACTGACCCTATTAGCAAATAGCGAAGTGATCCTATTATCGGTACGAATGTCCTATTCTTTACTATGGAAATTATGTAGGACTGACCCAATGTTACCCTAATTGCAAGGTGACCCCACTACTGAGGTGACCCAATACCGAGGTTCCACTGTTTTTCAGTGTGTATGAATTGGTTGCTTTTTTGTACTAGTAATTCCAAGCTATTATGCAGTGGTTTAAGTGTGGCTGTATTAATTAATTATGATATTATGACATCACCATAATATAATTATTATATTGAGAAGTCATTTTCTGATTTATGGAGAATTCAAATAATTATAGAAATGCTTTATTGCGATATTATATCCAGTTTTTATTATTACCGGTAATTACATTTATAATGAAATGTTTCGCTTTTTCAGTATTTGTGCCATGCACCTACAGTGCCAGATTTAGGACTGCAGGCCCCTGGGCAGTGGATAACCGGTCATCCTAACATAACAATTCTCCCTCCTCTCTATATACTCAAACATCGACTTCACAACACAGCACCACTTTTTTCATTTAGAACACTACTGTGCATAATTTTATTCTTTAGTGTACACCTTGCACATGTGTGACCCCCATAACAACATTTTTTGGGGGGCCATCTGCCCTGCCTTAAATCAGGCCCTGTGCATCTATGTGCCTACGCAATAAGATTGAATTTTGCTATGCTAATTTAACAGATAATGAATGTGTTTAAGCCATTAACTATTTCTTCTTTAACTCTCACCTGAAAAAAACGTTGGTTGTCTCATTCAATTCATTTGAAGAAAAAAAGATGTCATACTGCCTGAGAGTGCTATATAATCTGCATTTCAAGAGTGCATGACCATGTCAAAACATAATAGCACTTGTACTAAGTAGAACGAGTGCACAGTATATTTTAATTAACTGTTATTTCACTTATAAGGTCACAGAGCCAGAATCCTTCCGTCAGTGGTGGGAAACGATGGCAGCTGAATTGACAGGATCACAGGACCGGATATTGCGGGGTCCTGGGTGGAGTGGATGTTGCAAGAAAGATGTTGGTATCCCAACAAAGGGACGGTTCAACATCGCTGCTGTCAACACTAGGACCACTAACAAGAGGCTGGCTGCAGCTACAACTTTCAGCACAGAACCCTATATCCAGGTCTTTATTTTGTTAAATTAATGACGATTAAAATTAAATTATAGCATTGATTGTAATAGCTTAACAATTAATGTAATGTCGTTAAATTATATTGATCTTATATTAATAATTTTTTCTGTAGTGCACATTGGTGAATTTTTATGACATTTAAATGAATTACTTTGTGTAACAGTACACTGTATTGTCAAATGTCATGTTTGTTTGCTAAAATTCAATCAATAATTCATTAAATGAAATTTATGTTTTACCAGTGTTGCCACTTAATAATATTATTGTGTGTTGACAGATGTATACAGCCAGTATTTTTACATTCATCTACTATGACCAGGATGTATTATCTTATGAGCAAAACCTGCTTCACTTGTGAATTGTTTATGTAGTAAATTTATTTTATATTACACACAATTCTTACACGGGCATAGCAGGTTTTCATTTGGGCAAATTGCCCATATAAAAAGTCATAGAAAGAAGTACATCTTGCTTCAATTAATATTTTGATGTTTTAAAGGAAATATAATGTGTTTCAGCAAGCTGTTATTGACATGTTGACGAAAGTTGACACAAAGAGAGTGTGGCTAAAGCTAGATGCCTGTGACGTTAAGACGGCCCTCCTTGAGTCACAGCGAGGTAAATGGAACGGCGGTGTCAACTTGCAAGATGGGAGTCTGGACACACTGCAGGATGACTGCCATGTTAGGAAGTTGGTAGTCGTAAATGATGACCACATCAAAGCTGCTCGGCTCATGCTGTATGATCTCAGCAAGAACATATCATTTCTCGTAGATGGTTTAATGAAGGCCATCCAGGCATTTCAGGTAAGTGTTGTCATGAAAGTAGGTGGCCCGTCAGTATGTCACTTTTCACATGAATCGTAGAAAAAGTTTTTAGGATCTTACCATAAAATTCCTTGTAAAACCTGTAAATAACATTGTATTTAGAATGTGGTTCGTTGTTTTCAATATTATTTTATTATTAATTATTGACTTATCCTATTTTACTATTAATTTATTATGTATAAGTTAGGCTTATACATTACAAATTTTAGAAGCCTTACATTTTCGACATAATCATTTACGTGTCTTATGTAATATATCTACCATGTAAGCTCAAACAATTGTATATTTATAACAATGTTGTATTTTTATACGCCTCTGAGCAGAATTATATTTCGGATATACGACGCTTTATAAATAAAAGTATTATTATATATTATTATTATTTGTTGCCAGTCACAGCAAAGTGAGTGTTAAGTTGCAAAATTGTGAAATGGAGTTTTGTATGTTTTTGGATTCCACAGACAGCCATCTTTAAAACAAAACCTCATTTGTTTAAATATCTTCAGTTGTGTTTGGTGTATTGCCTAAAATTTAAACAAACTAAAAAAATCAACGTTTTTAGAAATGAGGCCATTTTGACTCATATATTATCTATTGTTTTTAATATATGGACTCGTTAATGCATGTATTTTATTAGCTTTCGATTTGTGGTCAATGAAGTCTTGTTTATGTGTTGCATGGTTGTGACCAGGTTGTTATGTTTCTGCTGCATTTGCTTATAATAACTCTATGGTAACCTTAGCACTAAGGCCACCTCACAATTAAGGACATCCTAGGACAGTCACAAATTATTACTGTAACATAAAATTATAGGAAATTAGTCTTGGTAAGATGGTCACGTGTAATTTAAGTTCACCTTTGTTCAGTCCCGAGGGTGACCTTAATAGTGAGGTCTCACTGTACCCTATTTGACCACAGGTGTCCATGGCCAAATTGAATGCCCTTTCTTGCAGGACAAAATGTCAAAACCATCCCATCCCAACCACCGTCTGATGGAAGCAGCCTGGGACATAGCTGACTTCAATGTCCTGCACCAGCAAGCAGTCTGCTTCAAGCAGCAGCTGCAGACTCTTATCAGCCAGACATCTGGGGATAGTTCTGTACGACTTGGTGCGTTAGCACATCAGTACCTTGAGTACCTACGTTACCTTTTCAAAAGGAAACGTACAGCAGCATCACACATCCTTGTTGTGCCAGCCTCTGGTGAGTATTGCCAGAAGAAGCCATTGCAGTATTTACCTTTGAAATCTATCAGGGATCATCAAGTCCGGGATGTGACAGCTGGAGTGAAGCATCACACATCCTTGTTGTGCCAGCCTCTGGTGAGTATTACCAGAAGAAGCCATTGCCGTATTTGCCTTTGAAATCTATCAGGGATCATCAAGTCCGGGATGTGACAGCTGGAGTGAAGTGGCGACTGAACCAAGCTGGAATACTCGTTGTTGGCAAGTACAATAAACATAGTCTATAAGAAATATGTGTAAATATGCATACCTTCAGATTTTCGATATAAGCATGACTCCAGGTCAGACTGTTATTACATTTGAAAAGCATAACCTACAATATTGAAATTCATATTGGCTGAGCTGAGTCGCAGCTTGAGCACTCTCCACTGTCGTCGTTCGCCGGATTCTCACATTGGAAGATGGGAGGGGGTGCTGCTGAACAATTTTTGCTGCCGAGTTGACATTTAAAAGTTCTACAGGGGGCACGTCTGTCTAGCCCCAGCCAAATTCTAAGGTATGGTATGGGGGGGCAAGTGCCCCCTGGATCCGCCTGTGTAATAGGACCCATGGATGCTTGGTGTGGAAGCATGTATGGTTTGCTCAGATGCAGCATGCTCATTATTGGCAAATATGGGTCCAGTGACTGAAAATAATTATTAATATACAGGAGGTGCCATTGGTTACAACTGAGAAAACTGGCCCAACAGACTTAAACTACCGGTAGACACCCTCAGTAAGATAACACCAGTTAATGCAAATCATGTCCATCTTTGAATGTAATCCCCAATATTATAGTTCCAAAATTTGCAACCATGTCTATAATGAAAGGGTATTTTCATCTAAATAAAATGGACTCTTACATTTCAGGCACTGTTACTGATGGCGAGTTTAGCTTGCTACGATCAATGGGCAACTCACGGGCCATTCACGTATGGCAGCTGGTGAAGGACTGTCAGACGGCCATCAGCAAGAAGAGTGTAGAATCTCTCAAAGCCATGCTTTTCCCAGTTGGTGGTAAACACATTTCTCTTTCTTCCTCTCTCGAATTACGTACCTAGCGTATGATTTAGGTCTAAGGTTGTGTTCAAGTGATGCTACATAAAATGTCACTTGAATACAACCTTAGACCTTGTATTCAAGTGATGCTACATAAAATGTCACTTGAATACAACCTTAGACATTGTGTTCAAGTGATGCTACATAAAATATCACTTTGGTCTCCGGAGCCACATGCGGACACACAGATGACTGCACAGCACAATGTCTTCCTTTGGTCTCTGGAGCCACATGCGGACACACAGATGAATGCACAGCACAATGTCTTCCTTAGGTCTCCGGAGCCACATGCGAACACACAGATGAATGCATAGCACAATGTCTTCCTTTGGTCTCTGGAGGCACATGCGGACACACAGATGAATGCACAGCACAATGTCTTCCTTTGGTCTCCGGAGCCACATGCGGACACACAGATGAATGCACAGCACAATGTCTTCCTTTGGTCTCCGGAGCCACATGCGAACACACAGATGAATGCACAGCACAATGTCTTCCTTTGGTCTCCGGAGCCACATGCGAACACACAGATGAATGCACAGCACAATGTCTTCCTTTGGTCTCAGGAGCCACATGCGGACACACAGATGAATGCACAGCACAATGTCTTCCTTTGGTCTCCGGAGCCACATGCGGACACACAGATGACTGCACAGCACAATGTCTTCCTTTGGTCTCTGGAGCCACATGCGGACACACAGATGAATGCACAGCACAATGTCTTCCTTAGGTCTCCGGAGCCACATGCGAACACACAGATGAATGCATAGCACAATGTCTTCCTTTGGTCTCCGGAGGCACATGCGGACACACAGATGAATGCACAGCACAATGTCTTCCTTTGGTCTCCGGAGCCACATGCGGACACACAGATGAATGCACAGCACAATGTCTTCCTTTGGTCCCCGGAGCCACATGCGAACACACAGATGAATGCACAGCACAATGTCTTCCTTTGGTCTCCGGAGCCACATGCGAACACACAGATGAATGCACAGCACAATGTCTTCCTTTGGTCTCAGGAGCCACATGCGGACACACAGATGAATGCACAGCACAATGTCTTCCTTTGGTCTCCGGAGCCACATGCGGACACACAGATGACTGCACAGCACAATGTCTTCCTTTGGTCTCCGGAGCCACATGCGGACACACAGATGAATGCACAGCACAATGTCTTCCTTTGGTCTCCGGAGCCACATGCGGACACACAGATGACTGCACAGCACAATGTCTTCCTTTGGTCTCCGGAGCCACATGCGAACACACAGATGAATGCGCAGCACAATGTCTTCCTTTGGTCTCCGGAGCCACATGCGAACACGCAGATGAATGCACAGCACAATGTCTTCCTTTGGTCTCCGGAGCCACATGCGAACACTCAGATGAATGCACAGCACAATGTCTTCCTTTGGTCTCCGGAGCCACATGCGGACACACAGATGACTGCACAGCACAATGTCTTCCTTTGGTCTCTAGAGCCACATGCGGACACACAGATGACTGCACAGCACAATGTCTTCCTTTGGTCTCCGAAGCCACATGCGGACACACAGATGACTGCACAGCACAATGTCTTCCTTTGGTCTCCGGAGCCACATGCGAACATACAGATGAATGCATAGCACAATGTCTTCCTTTGGTCTCTGGAGGCACATGCGGACACACAGATGAATGCACAGCACAATGTCTTCCTTTGGTCTCCGGAGCCACATGCGGACACACAGATGAATGCACAGCACAATGTCTTCCTTTGGTCTCCGGAGCCACATGCGGACACACAGATGACTGCACAGCACAATGTCTTCCTTTGGTCTCCGGAGCCACATGCTGACACACAGATGACTGCACAGCACAATGTCTTCCTTTGGTCTCTAGAGCCACATGCGGACACACAGATGAATGCACAGCACAATGTCTTCCTTTGGTCTCCGGAGCCACATGCTGACACACAGATGACTGCACAGCACAATGTCTTCCTTTGGTCTCTAGAGCCACATGCGGACACACAGATGACTGCACAGCACAATGTCTTCCTTTGGTCTCCGAAGCCACATGCGGACACACAGATGACTGCACAGCACAATGTCTTCCTTTGGTCTCCGGAGCCACATGCGAACATACAGATGAATGCATAGCACAATGTCTTCCTTTGGTCTCTGGAGGCACATGCGGACACACAGATGAATGCACAGCACAATGTCTTCCTTTGGTCTCCGGAGCCACATGCGGACACACAGATGAATGCACAGCACAATGTCTTCCTTTGGTCTCCGGAGCCACATGCGAACACACAGATGAATGCACAGCACAATGTCTTCCTTTGGTCTCCGGAGCCACATGCGAACACACAGATGAATGCACAGCACAATGTCTTCCTTTGGTCTCAGGAGCCACATGCGGACACACAGATGAATGCACAGCACAATGTCTTCCTTTGGTCTCCGGAGCCACATGCGGACACACAGATGACTGCACAGCACAATGTCTTCCTTTGGTCTCTGGAGCCACATGCGGACACACAGATGAATGCACAGCACAATGTCTTCCTTAGGTCTCCGGAGCCACATGCGAACACACAGATGAATGCATAGCACAATGTCTTCCTTTGGTCTCCGGAGGCACATGCGGACACACAGATGAATGCACAGCACAATGTCTTCCTTTGGTCTCCGGAGCCACATGCGGACACACAGATGAATGCACAGCACAATGTCTTCCTTTGGTCCCCGGAGCCACATGCGAACACACAGATGAATGCACAGCACAATGTCTTCCTTTGGTCTCCGGAGCCACATGCGAACACACAGATGAATGCACAGCACAATGTCTTCCTTTGGTCTCAGGAGCCACATGCGGACACACAGATGAATGCACAGCACAATGTCTTCCTTTGGTCTCCGGAGCCACATGCGGACACACAGATGACTGCACAGCACAATGTCTTCCTTTGGTCTCCGGAGCCACATGCGGACACACAGATGAATGCACAGCACAATGTCTTCCTTTGGTCTCCGGAGCCACATGCGGACACACAGATGACTGCACAGCACAATGTCTTCCTTTGGTCTCCGGAGCCACATGCGAACACACAGATGAATGCGCAGCACAATGTCTTCCTTTGGTCTCCGGAGCCACATGCGAACACGCAGATGAATGCACAGCACAATGTCTTCCTTTGGTCTCCGGAGCCACATGCGAACACTCAGATGAATGCACAGCACAATGTCTTCCTTTGGTCTCCGGAGCCACATGCGGACACACAGATGACTGCACAGCACAATGTCTTCCTTTGGTCTCTAGAGCCACATGCGGACACACAGATGACTGCACAGCACAATGTCTTCCTTTGGTCTCCGAAGCCACATGCGGACACACAGATGACTGCACAGCACAATGTCTTCCTTTGGTCTCCGGAGCCACATGCGAACATACAGATGAATGCATAGCACAATGTCTTCCTTTGGTCTCTGGAGGCACATGCGGACACACAGATGAATGCACAGCACAATGTCTTCCTTTGGTCTCCGGAGCCACATGCGGACACACAGATGAATGCACAGCACAATGTCTTCCTTTGGTCTCCGGAGCCACATGCGGACACACAGATGACTGCACAGCACAATGTCTTCCTTTGGTCTCCGGAGCCACATGCGGACACACAGATGAATGCACAGCACAATGTCTTCCTTTGGTCTCCGGAGCCACATGCTGACACACAGATGACTGCACAGCACAATGTCTTCCTTTGGTCTCCGGAGCCACATGCGGACACACAGATGACTGCACAGCACAATGTCTTCCTTTGGTCTCCGGAGCCACATGCGGACACACAGATGACTGCACAGCACAATGTCTTCCTTTGGTCTCCGGAGCCACATGCGGACACACAGATGACTGCACAGCACAATGTCGTCCTTTGGTCCCCGGAGCCACATGCGGACACACAGATGACTGCACAGCACAATGTCTTCCTTTGGTCTCCGGAGCCACATGCGGACACACAGATGACTGCACAGCACAATGTCTTCCTTTGGTCTCCGGAGCCACATGCGGACACACAGATGACTGCACAGCACAATGTCTTCCTTTGGTCTCCGGAGCCACATGCGGACACACAGATGACTGCACAGCACAATGTCTTCCTTTGGTCTCCGGAGCCACATGCAAACACACAGATGAATGCACAGCACAATGTCTTCCTTTGGTCTCCGGAGCCACATGCGAACACACAGATGAATGCACAGCACAATGTCTTCCTTTGGTCTCCGGAGCCACATGCGGACACACAGATGACTGCACAGCACAATGTCTTCCTTTGGTCTCCGGAGCCACATGCGGACACACAGATGAATGCACAGCACAATGTCTTCCTTTGGTCTCCGGAGCCACATGCGGACACACAGATGACTGCACAGCACAATGTCTTCCTTTGGTCTCCGGAGCCACATGCTGACACACAGATGACTGCACAGCACAATGTCTTCCTTTGGTCTCCGGAGCCACATGCGGACACACAGATGACTGCACAGCACAATGTCTTCCTTTGGTCTCCGGAGCCACATGCGGACACACAGATGACTGCGCAGCACAATGTCTTCCTTTGGTCTCCGGAGCCACATGCGAACACACAGATGAATGCGCAGCACAATGTCTTCCTTTGGTCTCCGGAGCCACATGCGAACACACAGTTGAATGCACAGCACAATGTCTTCCTTTGGTCTCCGGAGCCACATGCGAACACACAGATGAATGCACAGCACAATGTCTTCCTTTGGTCTCCGGAGCCACATGCGGACACACAGATGACTGCACAGCACAATGTCTTCCTTTGGTCTCCGGAGCCACATGCGGACACACAGATGACTGCACAGCACAATGTCTTCCTTTGGTCTCCGGAGCCACATGCGAACACCCAGATGAATGCGCAGCACAATGTCTTCCTTTGGTCTCCGGAGCCACATGCGGACATGCAGATGAATGCACAGCACAATGTCTTCCTTTGGTCTCCGGAGCCACATGCGGACACACAGATGACTGCGCAGCACAATGTCTTCCTTTGGTCTCCGGAGCCACATGCGAACACACAGATGAATGCGCAGCACAATGTCTTCCTTTGGTCTCCAGAGCCACATGCGAACACACAGTTGAATGCACAGCACAATGTCTTCCTTTGGTCTCCGGAGCCACATGCGAACACACAGATGAATGCACAGCACAATGTCTTCCTTTGGTCTCCGGAGCCACATGCGGACACACAGATGACTGCACAGCACAATGTCTTCCTTTGGTCTCCGGAGCCACATGCGGACACACAGATGACTGCACAGCACAATGTCTTCCTTTGGTCTCCGGAGCCACATGCGAACACACAGTTGAATGCATAGCACAATGTCTTCCTTTGGTCTCCGGAGCCACATGCGAACACACAGATGAATGCACAGCACAATGTCTTCCTTTGGTCTCCGGAGCCACATGCGGACACACAGATGACTGCACAGCACAATGTCTTCCTTTGGTCTCCGGAGCCACATGCGGACACACAGATGACTGCACAGCACAATATCTTCCTTTGGTCTCCGGAGCCACATGCGATCACCCAGATGAATGCGCAGCACAATGTCTTCCTTTGGTCTCCGGAGCCACATGCGGACATGCAGATGAATGCACAGCACAATGTCGTCCTCGGCCGACGAGAGACTACTACTACATTATTTACATAAACAATTATTCATATGTTATTATGTATTTTACCATGTACACTGTATTTATTTCACAAGTTGAATGGATTGTTCCACAGTGCTATCTCATTTCAGTTGTTACCATGGTTACCAGCATTTGTTTTATTATTACACTTAACCGGTATTTAAAAATGTGATGATAATCATTAAAATCCAAATGTTGTCCATGTGTTTCGCACCAGTACAGTGACATACCAGTGTTTTTAGTCACTATTATTTGAAGTGTACTGACTGTATTAGTTCCATTCCAGACACATATATCATGAAATGGCATTCTCAGTTTTATTAACAAGTTTACACATATTTGTGTTGTAGTCAACATACATGGGGTGCCTGTCTGGACTGACCCCAACTATGTAGTTGGACAAGACCTTGCCATCGACATCATGCACTGGCTATCCATGGCTGGATGGAGCCGCCTCCAAGTAGCGGACCACATCCGACAGTCCTTAGTCCCACCTGGCTTCCGTCAGGCAACATGGCGAAGACATGTCACTGATAATTATGTCGACACATTGAGAACTACAGCGGCTACATTCATGTTTCGGCATACCGTTGCTGACTTCAAGAAAGTGGGCGTGGATTTCTCAAAACAGTTGTGTGTGCCAGAAGTCAGCAATGAGACAGGACATGTCCACCATGAGCGGGCTGATCACGGCCATCTGCTTAAACGCATTGCAGGTAATTTATTAATATTTAAATAAGTGTAATGGTAGATATATGAATGTTTATTTGAGCATTATCATGCTGATCAATGTCAAATTTGTTGTTATAAAAGCAGTACACCGCACACATTTCACTTTACATATTTACATCAACTCACCAGTCAAACCAGCAAACTTCAGAACAAACCTGCTTACACAATTTTCTCAACATATTCTTAACAATATTTTTTTAAATTTATGTATTTTCATATAATTTTTTTATTACATTGATACTGTGTTACCCTCAATATTGACATTACATTTTTTTTTTTGGATGTCAATCAATATTGAAATAAACCACCAAGAAACCAGAAGTTTGTTATATGCGTTATGTTATGCCCCTTTGCGTGGTGTAATTAACAATTACATAAATTTATAATTGAGGACACACTAGGGAACTCCGATACCAGGTTCTCTCCCAGGAAGCCTTTGTTGCGGCAATGATGAGCAGAGAAACCGGGCTCACACATGCAGCACTTCATGGCATCAGGAAACAGTCAGTTATGGATGCAGAACGACTCCTGTCCCATGGAGTTGCATCCTTTATGGATGAAAACCAGTACAACAATGAGGCCGAATATGTACGACACATAGCCGATTGGCATGAAGCAACCGATGGACGTGGACTGTCAGAGGAACAACGGCGTCAATACAACCTTGCAATGCTCGACTATTTGGTGAAGGACTGGATGCCATGGATCGACCTTGACAACCGTGACTACAGCCTTATTGACATCAACAGGTAAACAAAAGTATTATGACAAAGCTGTTTTTAATAACGGATATGAATAAATGTGCCCATTAATATGAAACTGATGTTCTTTTTTATGAATAGCATAATTTTTCTAAAAATATTATTAAAAAATCTCTTCAGCAAATTGATCTGTGTTCAGCTGTATGAATTTTAGATAATAAATATTAAGGTCAACATGTACTTACTTTTACATTAATATAATACATAATGTTTACGTAATGGTAATAAAAAGGTACAGAGATAAAAGTTGTTTTGGCCATGTGAGACTGCTCATTGCCTGTACAACCTTTGAAACTGAACATTTTACACATGTTTTAATGTATTACTTTTATAATTATTTTTACTTATGACAAGTAAATGTGAAATGTGTGGTTTGACACAACAGGCCGATGGATGCAATCAGGGGCTTTTCCCGGGAGACGTTTGTTGAAGTGACGCCAAACATAGAGAGCCAGGAACAGAGGAGGCTTCTGAATGTAGACTGTGGAGTAGAACATCCCAAGCATCGACAACAGATGACAATGAAAGCTTCTTTGCAATTTGCCACCGCTACATGGGAACGACATTCACGCTGCAAGATTTCAAACACCGCTGGCTGAAGATTGTGAAGTATGTGTAGTTTGTACTTGTTAAAATTCACTATTTGTAAGGAAACTACAGCAATTTTGCCATTGTTAATACTGATGCTGCCTTTTCCTAATGTTTTAATGTAATGGTCTTAATACTAGACTAAATATGTTAAAGGTATATTGCACGCCAAATTGCATATAATAAACCATAAACATGCTTTACTGGCAATATTGTGGATGCCAGAGAGGTTATTTACAAGCTCTTTTGATGTCCAGTTCAATGAACTTCCTGCTAATAATTAGAATCCAGGGCTGATGATTCCGAGTAATGGAACAAAAAACCTCGCTTTTTATTGAATTTTGTACAGTGTGAATGGACATTAAATTATATATTACATTATATGCTAACATGTAAACTGGTCTACTAGCTACCACTTCATTTATACATGAAAAGGGATGATCTCAAAACACTGATGTACAACATAATAATACTATATAAACCTTACCATAATAGATCAGAAAAATGTTACAGGTTTCTAGAGGCTGATGCAAATACACGGTCTACGAGTTTGGTTAAGTAACAGTATTTCTTAAACATGTTTTGAGGTCATCCTTAATCATGGTTAATATATAAAGGTCTGCAATACTGTCATGTTTTCAGTGAGTTCTGTAAGAAAGTGGACCCAGTGCTGCAGTTCTACTACAAGACAGCAAACGAGAGGTACAAAGAGGAAGAGGTTGACTTCAATGCTGAAGTAGATGTTCCTGAGGATGTCACACCAGAGAACCATCCTTTGCGACTACACCGACTGGTGCGCAACAGACGGGAAGATGGTTCCATCTTTTCAGCAAACCGAGCATATATGCCACAGAGACATGCTCAAACCATCCGACAAAAGTTCCGTGCTGTTTCATCAGTGGCTGACCTCGCCCTGTGCCAGAACACATGTTGCCTCGACAACTGCGCCATTAGTACTTTGGTATTGGAATTTTGTGTTGGTTTTTTACCTTTTATTAAATTACGTATCTTATATAATGATAAATATCACAATGTAACAAGAAATCTTGATTGCTAATTATGATTTAATAAATATTTCAACTTTCACAAAAACTATCAATTATGATAAAAAATTGCAGCAACAGAATTTACAGGAAAGTCCAGTGCCACCCAAATAGTGCATTGTGGCAGGCCCAATAAACATACATGTAACATGGCATAGTAATGTTCCTGTTTATTACTGCTACAAAGAATATCCAACATGGTGCACAGAAACATGTCTATGCATTTAAGAGTTTGGTTGGTTAAGAATGTTCTCTTTGTGTGGATTCAATAATGCAGTGTGATCACATTATAGGTGTAATGCAATCTGAGCAAAAAGTAACATTTACACATTAAGAAATTGTCGTGTTAGGTTTAAAAAAATACCTATCCGTAGTCTGTAACCAAGCATCTCTATGAATTAAGTACAATTAAAAGTACACGGACTAGTAGAAACAGCAATTGAAAACACCATAAGCAAAGACCTCTTACATTTATATAATAACAGTTACGATCGGCAAATGTGACAAGGGTGTTAGCCATAGGCTTCATCCTATGTAGTAGGGTGTCTTAAAATTGCTACAAGTTCAAAAGACATGTTAAGACACTAACGTCTACAAGGTATAATATTAGACTGTATGAGATATTTTGTGGAAGACAGTGTGTGAGAGTGAAGAAGAAAACAGCAATCGTATTGTATACCAAAAATAATGTTTCTCTTAAATGTTACCATTTTCAACTTGAAATGAAAAGAAATGTATAACAAAATTAATTTATGAACATAATTTTTGGGGACAAGGATGCTATTCTCTTAAATAATTAAAATGTTTCTAATGTTTGCAATTTTTTTCTAAATAGTTTTAATGCAAAGAAAACGCAATCACTGAAATATAAAAAAAAAAGTAATTTGGCAAACTATTGACTTAGATTAATGTTTGCAATTTTTTGTAAACAAGCACATACTATTTTATTATGTGGTGCCCTTTTGTCAACTGGCTGTGAACATTTAGTATTAAATGTCTTTATGACTTAGAAATGTGGCATCTTAAATGTTACTAAAATGCATCTGTTGAAACTAAATTACTGGTGTACAGATTAAACAAGTTGGCCAAATCAGAATGAGTACTACAGTTTTTAATTGTACGAAAAGGAAGGATTTTTTGGTGGTCATTTCCCAATTTTCAAAAGGC
The DNA here is from genome assembly GCA_963995525.1 of Escarpia spicata. NCBI lineage: Eukaryota > Metazoa > Annelida > Polychaeta > Sabellida > Siboglinidae > Escarpia > Escarpia spicata. Next base: position 55,117 of record CAXEFP010000649.1, read on the forward strand.
AGACATAGGCTGTGAGCAAAGACTTTCCCTGTTGAGGTCGGTATTGAACAAGAATTGTTTTAGAGCAGAGTGTTTTGTTGAAATAAGCATTGTGCACTCTGGGCAAGTCATGCACTGGTACAGAGCCAATTGACCACTTCTACTTTAATGAGAATAGCATTCTTGTCCCTCACATTATCTGGCTCTGGCTCCAGAACGACCGTCAGTTCCCCCATTTTCTCACCAAACATATGGACTTTCTGGAGCAGCGGCTAAATATGATCATAAGAACTGCCAGCACAGGGAATGACTATACTGTGGATGTCATCCTCCTCACCCTCACACTCCATGTCGCACTCATCCGTGTCATCGCTTCTGTCGGAATGATTGTCAGATAAGCTAACAGGACCTGGTTGAGAACTAGAAGGACCACCAGAAAAGTCGCGCAGTATACTCGAACATACATAAAAACAGTTACATTGTAAAACAAAGTCCAGGAAAGGTGCCCCACGGATAGGGGATAACTGAGATGGCAGAGTGGTCGAGGCAGCTACCCACGGTCCGGCTGCAGAGGGGATGACCTCCAATGACGCAATCAACTGACCTTCCATGATGTTGCCATCTTCTTTCCACTGTGATGGAAACAACATAATTTGATGTACCATAAACAATGTAATTGTTAATTTTTCTGTTAGTGATTATTAACAGTGATAATTTACTGTCATATCTCTACTGCAAAGTACTGTCATCAAGTGATAGTCCTAATTTACTGTCATATGTCTACTGCAATGTATTGTCACCAACTGACAGTCATAATTTATTGTCATATGTCTACTGCGATGTGCTGTCAACTGACAGTCGTAATTTACTGTCACATATGCTGCAGTGTCACCTGTCACTAAGTTTAACCCTGGGTAGATGTCTTTTTTCATACAAATTAAACACATAATGAAAGCCATTATAAATACTAGTCAGCACAGAGGGAGGATTTACTTGTACACCTGTACATGGGTGAAGGGATGAAAGCTCATGTGGGTATATTAAATAATTGAAATCAGAATATAGAGTATGTAACAGACTGTAAACAACATAATGAGTCATCACATTATTTCTTTAAAAAAATCATTCACACCAGGCCATGTAAAAATTAAACATGTTATTTGTATCTGCTTGGCCTCCTTTTCATTATTTACTATTGACCAAAAAAATGGTTATGTGATGTAATCTTGATCCATTATTTGTTATGCACTGTACTGCTCGACTCTTTCAATTTGTGTTAAAGTCACGTATCATTACCATTCAGAGTGTAACAATGGAGTAATTATGTAAATCAGCCACATTGATGAACTTAATGATCTAAGATGTGATGACCATCTTCCAAAAATACCAGGTGACACATTTACTATTAAATAATAAAGGCATTAAGTATGTTTCTCTAAAAGTCCAGCCAACACTGTTTCCTTTTATATGGCCTAATTTTCTAAAATTATCATAATTTATCTAAAAATTAAGCGTTTTCTGTATTCCTACATTCTCACTCATGATATATTTCCGTAAATACATTATGGCATTTATGCCTAATTAAAATTATGGAAATATATTTATATATGATCATGATGAATAAATGATTTGTTAAACTTAAAACCATTGTTTGTTTCTGTATGGGCTGCATTGCTAGACTGTATGCTTATGCTATAATATATATTGATTAAGATAGTATATATATGTATTAGGATAGTATTTATTATAGCAATACCCTTGATTAGGCATTTTGCCCTAGAACAATTTAATTCAATACTAAGTAACATAAACAAAACTATATTATCCAGTGACAGTGTAGATGTCTCCCAAAGGGGTAAATTGACCTGTTACCAACCCCTGTTTGCCACAAAGGGGCAACACAAGTTTCCATCTGGTCAGTTAATCACTAGTTGAACTCCAAGTCCCAAACATGGGCTACTTCATTAATGGGTCTCCAAGGTGCCTCCTTAGTGGGTCTGTGGGACAGCAGTGGTGTTATGGCTGCACTGGCAGTGCTGCAGCTGTTAGTTTCACTGTCATCTATGCTCACCCCTTTAAAGTTGCCCCCTGCAATTCTCTTGTCCCCATTACACTAATGGTAATATCTACTACAGGCATTGTGACTTTGTGACAGCAGGACTTAATTAGAATAAAGACATAACTCCATAGACTTTTGTCTATGTTGAATATGTTAAACTAGTTAATACTCACTAACTAATAAGTATGTAGGTCCAATTAACGCATATGTAATTTTAATTGCAATGACAAATGAAATGTAATTGATTTTGTGTAATAGGACCCAGCCTTGCTGACAGAACTAGACAAGGACAATTGATTGAAATAAAATGTTATTGAGCAAATAGATTCCACAAAGCATGCTGACTGGTGCTTAATTGCATTAGCAATAATGGTCTCTATTGACCCTTGGACAGTGACAGATGGTAATCCACTGTCTGAGAAACCAGTAGTAGTGGACACTGCCAGCCAAATGTGTCCTTCTCATTAATTAGCACAGTTATGTTAATGAGACGTTGGGATCACAGTATCACAACTCAGGCATTAGGTATCTTGTATGTTTTGTGTAATTGATGTAACTAAACTCAATTACACAGAAACATATATTACAATTGCAGGACATGTTCAAAAACATAATCAATTACAGCATTTTTCTGTAATCAATTACAAATACAATCACATAATAAAAGGTCCCAGCCCTGGGTATAATAAAAGTTTTCATAAAGTCACTGGGTAGAGGATCATGTCTGAGTGATAAAGTTGCCGGTTGTATGACTGGACGCCCGTGGTATAATAACTGTATGTCATTCTGGTGAAAACAAATGTTTAAAAAGTCATGTCTACACCTAAGGGTCCTTAACAATAGAATGTCCACTAGTAATGTCAAAGGGTTGATGGTTAATCATGGCTTGATTGCCTCTGCAAATCTCTAAAGTAAGCCTTAGGAGCTGGCTGGAATTTATGGGGCAATTAGGAGAGCTGGAAGGTCTTTGCCAGAAACTTGAGGACAAGGAATTCCAGAAGAAAACTGTTAAGGAGTGGTTTTCAATCATAATTATGGGTTTTGCATTAAACATTTTAATGTGGGGACCTGAGTTTTTTAAATGCGTTACCAGGCAAAATAAAATAACATTCAAATTGTGTGGGGTGGGGGTATCAATTAATTTGTTTGTGGGTGGGGTAAATATGAGGCATCGATATTTGAAAAGTAGAAAAATAATTAAAATGCAGGAGGGGGGCATTTTTTCAAGGTACATGTATGTGGCAGAAATTATATTGAGATGTGTGGGAAGGGGGTGTTTAAGTAGTTCAATGTGTGTGGGTAGTGGGGCCAAAACAAGTTCATGGCTACTCCCCCAACTGTTTAAATGGAAAAGCCCTTAGTGAATCAAACATATTGCTACATGTATGTTTAAAGATAAATGTAAAAAAGTTTGTATTTTGGCAACAATAAACAAAACGACAATTGTATCAATACAAAGTTTTGATATGCAATAGATCAGTGGATAGACATTTTCTCAGGGTGTTCATATCAAGTTGTTTTGAAACATGACTAATTGTTTCTCTTGATTTATCCTAAGGTTCTCTACTTGAGCTCCTTGGGAGGAGTGAATACTGGCAACAGTATTCGTCGCATGCTGCGGAAGGTGGCAATGGATGATATTCTTGGACAATACAGCCTCAAGGGGAAAACGTTGAAGCGAAATTTCGTGGAGTTGTCCATCTGCCAAGTTGTGATCAGTATGTTTCTCTTTTCTTTATTTTGTATATCACCTGGTCACCGATGAATACAATTACCACCTCATAGCAATTGATCAAACTCAAAACTGTGGACGTTATCCATTATTCCTCCACTGGTAATTTACTGTGCCATGGGCAAGAGGCTGGTTTCCTTGATATCGGACATTTTAAAATCTTCCACTTTGAGACTGCATTTCAAGTTAACCACTGTGTGAGGATGTTGATTGTAGTTGCAAGTAGTTAGCTTGTATTCAGTTTTTAGGTGCATAACTATAAAAGTTGCCTTTTGTTTCCCTTCAAGATATTTTAGTCTGAAATGTGTTACCTCATTTAGTTTTTCTCGTTGATTTCAGAAACGTGTACACCCATTCACAAAAGTTAATTACATTGAAGAAGTGATCTCAGAAACGTTGAAGTTTGCACCTCACAGAGGAGGGAGAAAGACCAACACAGTATTTGACCATGACTCGCTCTTAATAATATCTTTCGTAAATGATATGCCCCCTGGCCTTGCTATTGAATTTGCCATTCTGTGGTAGGCCATAGATATAAATGTGTGGATTCCCATGAAATCAATATGACTCTCTCCTAGTGGTTATAATTAATACACAATTAATGTTGCTGGAGAAAGCCATATTGATACACTCTGTTCTTTTTCTTATGTAAAATAACACCTGTCTCTGATGCAAAATAATAACTAGATTCATGTTATTGCAACAAATACATGCAATTAAATTATTGCAACAAATACATACATATACATTGTGTTTTTGTGTGCAAAAATATATATTATAAAACAATATGGTTCTCTGTGTCTGTCTGTCTGTCTGTCTGTCTGTCTGTCTGTCTGTCTGTCTGTCTGTCTGTCTGTCTGTCTGTCTGTCTCCGTCTGTCTCCGTCTGTCTCCGTCCGTCCATCCGCCCGCCCGCCCGCCCGCCCGCCCGCCCGCCCGCCCGCCCGTCTGTCTGTATGTAGACCGTTATCACCGTTTGCATGTATGGGGCTGAAATATTGTGTGTGATCTAGCAGACCCATTTGGGTAGTTTGTAGATTTAGATTTTCTAGAAATTTGTTTGGGTGGTCGGGATGTTGGGGGGTCACAATATTAAAATGGCACTTTTGTCCATC
>CAXEFP010000649.1:62500-226673 GCA_963995525.1 Escarpia spicata
CCGACATGCGCAGTGTTGTACGCGATGGTCGGCGCCTACAACAAGAACAACCCGTGGTGGATATTGCCAAAGACAACAAGACATACCGCCTCGATATTTTATAACGACGCCCATATTTTATGTAAATGCTGGTTAGTATTCTACTTAGTACTATCTCCAGGCCTAGGCCAGGGCCGGGCTAAGCCTAACCCAGCCCAAGTCTAGCTAGGGTAAGGCTAGGCCTAGTAATGGAGTCTAGGTTAGACTCACTCTAGGTACCAGACATATACCAGGGGAAACATATTTAAAACAGGGAAATGGAAAACTGCTGGACCCGCAGAGAAAATGGTAATGATTTCCAAAAACTGCTGTGAGTGACTTATCAGAGGCGGATACTGCTGCTTTAGCCTTGAAAATACACCATCATTATCTATATAATATGCTTTCTTTAGAGCAAAGTAACTGCATCTCTTCCAAGGAGGCTGTTTCCATGTTCATTTGCTTCCTTGGATCATTGGCCTCTGATTCACAATTAGCGATGCATTTCAGAAAAGCAACAATAGTTATTTAGCATTACTTACATGTTTTTGATATGCTATGCTTTTATAGAGGGCCTTTCTCCTACCTGACAACTGAGTGGTGAAGGTGAACAATTTGATCATGTTTCAGTTGCACACATTGGCCATCTGTATACAGCTGTGTTGACGGACGCTGTCAGTCGATGGTATCGTGTTCTCCGTGTGCCAGTTGTTTTCTCAACAGGAACAGATCAACTCCATCTCAAGGTATGTATTACGCCGCCAATTTCTCTACTTTAAGTGGAGGTTTTACATTCATTTTTATCGTAAAATCATCACAGTATAGACTGTATAGATCTACTGTAACATACCAGGTATGTACTGACCGGCCAAATGTTTTAGATAAATCGTTGTTGTTGATATTTAATAATAAGATAACTTTTATTGCGCCTAAATCCTTGGAAACCAAACTCAGAGGCGCATCAAAACAAAAGGATTGATCAATCTCAAAATCTATAAATAAGCAGTATTTCAGTTGTCAACAGATGGGTCAAGGCGCTAGGGAGCTATGGTGAATAAGCAAGGTTGTAAAGATAAGTTTTTAAATGATGACAGAATTTTGTAATATTTTCAACTGATCTAACACTAAGAGGGAGCATATTCCAAAGATTTGGTGCAGCAACAGAAAAAGCCCTAGTTCCAATGTTAGTGTTGACTCTAGGAACAAAAAGTTGGTCAGAACTAGATGATGGAAGCTGGATAGGTTTTCTTACAGGAGTAAGCAGTGAATGCAAATAAGATGGTTGCTTACTGGACAGTGTTTGGTATGTGATGGTACAGATCTTAAATATTATACGATATTGTACAGGAAGCCAGTGCAAAGACTTCAAAAGTGGTACAGAATGAGAAAAATGAAGGAAGGAAACAGTTTGTTTCATTTCAATGTGTCACTTTCATAGACGTCGTCTCAAGTCCAAAACCATTATGACACTGTATTGACATTAAAAGCTCTGTTGCCATCAAGTCATAATCTTCCATGGAATTATCCGAGCTCACTATTCGAGGATTTGAGCAATATGTTTGCCTGGCAGAATACGTACAACAAATTAAGAACTATCCATTAAAATAAAGGAACAGATCAGGTCAGTCTAAGTGCTGCTGAAAAGATTCTATTACTGACTAAACGATGCTATGTAAATTGAGTCTGTTGTTTTAATTATGTTTCACGTATAGTTTGTTATTGATTAGGTGTAACAATATAAACAAATACTTTGTTGTCAGTTTGTCACTGTTGTGTGGCGTTTGCCACAAATTCTACCAAATACATATGCCTAGAGGTAAACCTCGACAGTAATCGGTATTCTGCGCTGTATTTTTCAAGCACACATATTGTATGAAACTGTGGTGTTTTATTTTCTTCCCTTCTGTTTCAATGCTTGTACAATTTGATGTCACACCAAAAACGCAAAGCTGACTGGTCAAACTTCAAAGTATAAATTTACTCCAAAACCGCTTTACTGCACTGCAGTATACTGTGCTGTGTATCCCTGGGTAATTCCAGTCAGATCGTTTTTTATTATCGCATGGTTAACTATTACCGTTGGCATGAGTACTAAGGCCTTGATGTATGAAATCATTACATGTGAAATGTAACAAATACTATGGTATATGTCAAGTGTAACAAATACTATATTACATGTGAAGTGTAACATATATACGATGTTTCATGTCAAATGTAACACCATGTTACACGTGATGTGTAACAAACACTATGTTACATGTGAAGTGTAACAAAAATGCTGTGTTACAGATTCAACAAGCAGCAGTAAAGGCTGGCAAAGATCCGCAGTCGTTCTGCAATGACATATCTGTACAATTTAAGGCATGTTTACTTATAGTTTGTAGATCACTACAACCATTTAACAACCGTTCATATGTTGAGTGGAATGTCGTTAATGATACATAATCGTACCAGCGTTCGAAAAAGCACTTGTCCGTTTGTCCGGGACAATTGATTTTTGGCCCGGACAAGTAAAATGACTCTACATGGTTATCCGGTGGACAATTGAAAATTTGCAGTAAATAGTGACACATGCAACATTGCAAACTTTTTATTTGAGGAAATTCAAACGTAAATGAAGTTCGCTAAAAAAAATAAACATGGATAACTCAAGGCTTGCTAACCTCAATACGATACAGAGACAAACTTTACAAACAATTAAAAATCACAAACCCTGAATATGGCGTATTATTGATTAATCTAAAAACATACAATAGTATTTTGAAAAGAAGTTTTCGCAAAGCAAAGCAATCATATTTTGACAAATGTTTTAATCAATTTAAATTTGGTATAAAAAACACCTGGAAAACTATAAATGAAATCCTGTCTAAACATAAAATTAATAAATCATTTCCAAAATATTTTAAAGAATCCGATTCAATTGTGGCAGACAAATTAGAAATTTCAAATAAATTTGATACATTATTTACCAATATAGGTAGTAATCTGGCTAATGATATTAAATACAAAGGCATTCATGATCATTCATATTATCTAAATAAAATAGTAAACTGTAATTTTACATTTAAATATGTTGAAGAAGATACCATAAAGAGAACAATAATTAATCTACCCAACAAAAGTAGCTGTGGATGTGATGGTCTATCTACCAAACTGCTAAAAATGCTTGAACCTGCATTAACCAAATCTTTAACTTTAATAACAAATCAAGTATTAACCACAGGAATATTCCCTGATAAACTAAAAATTGCTAAGGTAATTCCCATTTATAAAAAAGGTGAGCCAGCAGTATTCAATAATTATAGACCCATATCTCTTCTACCAGCTATGTCAAAAGTACTTGAAAACATTATTTTTGACCAATTATCTTATTTAAAAGACTCTAAGCTTTTTTTTGACCATCAGTATGGATTCCGACCTAAACATTCAACTGAATACGCAGCACTAGAATTAATAGATAGAATAATAACCAAACTGGATAAGGATGAAATACCCATTAATATTTACCTAGATCTTTCCAAAGCCTTTGATACCATTGACCATTTAATTTTAATTGACAAATTGAAATATTATGGTATACATGGAACAAATCTGAACTTATTCAGCAGTTACCTAACAAATCGTAAACAGTATACGGAAATTGACAATATAAAATCAAATATGTTATCAATAACAACAGGTGTACCACAAGGTTCAGTCTTAGGACCCCTGTTATTCATCATATATATCAATGATTTTGCACAAGCCAGTAAAATGTTTAATTTCATAATGTATGCTGATGATACAACTTTATCAGGTACACTAAACACTTTCAGCGATAACATACATGACGACAATTTAGAATCATTAATAAATGAAGAACTTTCAAAAATAAATGAATGGCTCAAAATAAATAAATTATCGCTAAACATAGCAAAATCTAAATACATGACATTTCAAAAGGCAAAGAAAAATATACAGACACTTACTCTGAAGATAGACAATGTAAATATTGAACAAGTCAAAGAATTTAATTTTTTGGGTTTAATTATAGATACAAATCTAAACTGGAAAAAGCACACTGAAAAAATATCAAATGTTTGTTCTAAAAAAATGGGCATTTTAAATAAATTGAAACATGTGTTACCTCTTCATATTAAAATAATATATAATTCTTTAATAGTGCCACACATTAATTATTGCATCATGGCGTGGGGCTTTCAATCAAATAGAATAATAAAACTTCCAAAAAAAGCCCTGAGAATTATTACCTTAAGTAAGTATACTTCCCACACAGAACCACTTCACAAAAAACTCAACTTGTTAAAAGTAGATGACATTCTTAAATTACAACAATTAACATTTTACTATAAATATTTACATAATGACTTACCAGTTTATTTACAAAACTGGAGGATAATGTTTAACTATGAGGTACATAATCATTATACAAGAGTCAAAAATAAAATATACACTTATAAAATTAAACATGAATTTGCTAAGAAATGTCTTAGGCATAATTTGCCACTTTTAGTAAATACCATTCCTGATATTGTAAAAGAAAAGCTTAGTACACACAGTTCACAAGGATTTGCCAAGTATGTTAAACTTTATTTTTTACAAAACTATCAAGTAACATGCACCAGGCAAAATTGCTATATATGTATGCAAAATTAAGAACCGACAACCACCTGTCAACTTGTCAACAAAACAGTGCCTAAACGACAAACTCAATAATCATGTAAGCTTGCTTACACTACACACATGCATACATATTATGTTTTTTTTCTTCTTCTTTTTATTCTGGAATAATTTGATTAGGTGATGTATTGACTCAGTTAAAGTTTTATTACAAAAGGTGGGTCCTCGATAGCGACTACCACAGTCTTAGAGGAGTCTCCTGACCCTACTTTTCGTTATTTATCATACATTATACCATGTTTACCATAAGGTTATATATTTGTATTATTTAATTTTTACATGGATGTATTGTATGTATTATTTGAAATGTCTGGGTCAGATAAAACAAATTCTTCTTCTTCTTCGCTAGCAATCGCGTGCGTTCCAATTTTGTTAGTGTGTCGGCGTCTTGTCGTTCCGCCGCCAATGTGTTGTACGTCAATGTTCGACCGAGTTTAGTTCCTGCGTTAATAGGGTCATCCGCTGAGCGCAACGACCTAGCTCTGTCATACGCATAGGACAGACTCCGCATCATCCATCGTTGATCGAGGCTGTATTTCACTTAATTGTAAATTATTCAGTTTGGCTGACGTACGACTTGCTTCCACTCACGGATCATATTTGATGAACTTTGGAAATAGACTTTGTATTGATACCTGTTATTTGAATAATTATATAGTTTTAACCATTATTATGCCTAACCCACGTGGACTCGGCAGTTTTCCATCGAACGTTAGCGGATCGAGATCAGTGACAATTTTCAAAACTTGTAACTGGCAAACTAATGCCAACATTTTACAGCAGTTTTATATGTTATATATACATATATATATATATGTATATATATATATACATATGAGCCATTCTACAGTAACATGTATATTTAAACCGATAAATTTTACAAAAAATGTTTTGCTTAATTTATCCAAAACACTGTTATTATAATGGACCAGTGTCTCAACCCCAACGACCAACAGTCAGCAGTTTTGCACTTTCAAAACTTGCAGACTAAATCAAATTGTGTTTTGATCACAAGTCACTCAGATGTACATGCAACGAAACAGCAGGAACATTGTGTTGTTATGATAAAAACAAGACAGATTTTTTACATTCTTCAAAGCTTCGATTCTCCTTGACAGCCACTCGGACAAGTTAAAATTTTGGTGGAAAAGTAGATTTCAAAACTTACTTATCCGGCGGACAAGTTAATATTCTGGCTTATTTCTAACGCTGTGTACCATCTAGTTCAACATCTTTATGTCAATAAAATATTGACTTTGTCCTAAGTTGGCCCAAGGTATTCATTTAAAAATACATATATTTTTAAAGGTAATTAGTTGGCATGAATTTAATGTTATTGATATACTTTAGAGGTTACTAGGCGTCCAGAATGTTATTTGTACATTTAAGATGTTGTGGTTTCATTTGGTTTGATATTATTAAGTTTGTTCATTTCAAAGATTATACTCTTACACTTATCTAGAAGGGCTCTTGTAGGCTAGTAGTTTGTTGGCTGATCTTCCTGTATATTCCATACCTGGTATTACGTTATGCTATATCCTAAAAGTTTGTTGTATATTTCAGAAGTTATTTGTTATGTCCTAAAAGTTATTTGTGCATTTTAGAGGTTATGCTATGTCATGAATGTTATGTGAACATTTGAAAGGTTATTGTGCTGTCCTGAAAGTTAGTTGTGCACTGTAAAGGTTACAATGGTATGTTCTTAATGTTATTCATACATTGTAGAGGTTATTTGACTTGGCTGACACGCAGTACACTGACTTTATCAGGACAACAGAGGAACGACACATCAGGACTGCACAAAAACTATGGGTAATTTTCATTGGTTATTATTATGATTGAAAATATTGCACTAATCCTATAGCACTGTGGATAATTCCAGTATACATTATCAGGTATAGGATTATATTCTCATAATATGATCATATTTTCATAAAATAGTAGATTCTATTTAAAGGTCAATGGAATCGTTATTATTTGAAAACTCTAACAAGGCATGTACCTGTGAATGTGACATATAAATGCTCCATTATTCACAATTTTATGATAATTTTTATACACAATTTTTTTAGTAGTAGTAGTATTTTATTATAATCATTCCACGTATACATGCATTAAAATACAAAACAAATAAATATATTACATTCAAAGTTAGCACTGTATACAAAGACCACTCAAAAAGAGTTATGAGAGACTTGTAAAAACAAAAATGTACAAATAAAAACAGTATTAATTTAATAAACATGTGCTATTATTTTGTTACATTGTGTAATCTTGTGTGCAGTATTTGTTGGAGGATGCTGGCAGTTTTACTTATTACATCGTCATTACTCAATAAATATACAAATTTATCTTCATCATTCATACTGGAAAAAGCTGGATCATTAATTGTTGCATAGCCTATTAGTTCTTTTCGTTCGTTAAAATATAAAGGGCATTTTATTAAAACGTGAAACTCATTTTCTATTTCATTCGCGCAATTATAACATGTCCTAGCTTCAGGTGGGGGGTAATTTAGTTCAAAACGTCCAGTTTCAATTCTAGTATAGAAGAAAACACTGAGTAAATGCCATATATTGCAAACAAATTAATCGAATGAATGTTTACCGCTAGGTGGGTATGAAAGACAGCATTGTGGCCCATGTGCTTGTATAGGGATGTTTCACGTATAATTACTTAACGTGGTATAATTGTAGAAAACATGCAGAGTTTTGTGGAATGGTATCAAAATGGGTTATGACAAAAACAACTGCAGACATTTAAAAGAAATAATGATCTACTTATGTTACAGACGTAGTTTCTCTGTCATGTTTGACCAGTTGCTAAAAGAACTTGACTCCGTTGATCTTTAATCACATAAGTCACTTGAATTTGAAAATTCACATTATATTTATTATTACAATATTATTCCTGTCTTTACACTTTACAAGTAATTATTACTCAGCAAATGAGAATCATGAGCATTATTAACAGTTGTCTTTCAGATGATTAAATTCTTTAACGTTCCTTTTTTGCATTTATAGGGTATATTGGAAGAACAAGGGCACATATACCGGGGTGCTTATGAGGGGTGGTACTCGGTCTCTAAGGAGGCCTTCCTCAGTGAAGATGAGGTAACTGATGGAAGAGACAGAGAGGGAAGACCATGCAAGTTGAGGTAGAGTTAAAAGGTGAGGTAACCAAGGGAAGAGACAGAGAGGGAAGACCATGCAAGGTGAGATAGAGTTAAAAGATGAGGTAACCGAGGGAAGAGACAGAGAGGGAAGACAGTGCAAGTTGAGATAGAGTTAAAAGATGAGGTAACTGAGGGAAGAGACAGAGAGGGAAGACCATGCAAGGTGAGATAGAGTTAAAAGATGGGGTAACCGAGGGAAGAGACAGAGGGGGAGACCATGCAAGGTGAGATAGAGTTAAAAGATGAGGTAATCGATGGAAGAGACTGAGAGGGAAGACCATGCAAGGTGAGATAGAGTTAAAAGATGAGGTAACCGAGGGAAGAGACAGAGAGGGAAGACCATGCAAGGTGAGATAGAGTTAAAAGATAAGGTAACCGAGGGAAGAGACAGAGATGGAAGACCATGCAAGCTGAGGTAGAGTTAAAAGATAAGGTAACCGAGGGAAGAGACAGAGGGGGAGACCGTGCAAGGTGAGATAGAGTTAAAAGATGAGGTAACTGAGGGAAGAGACAGAGATGGAAGACCATGCAAGGTGAGATAGAATTAAAAGATGAGGCAACTGAGGGAAGAGACAGATAGGGAAGACCGTGCAAAGTGAGATAGAGTTAAAAGATGAGGTAACTGAGGGAAGAGACAGAGGGGGAGACCATGCAAGGTGAGATAGAGTTAAAAGATGAGGTAATCGATGGAAGAGACTGAGAGGGAAGACCATGCAAGGTGAGATAGAGTTAAAAGATGAGGTAACCGAGGGAAGACCATGCAAGGTGAAATAGAGTTAAAAGATGAGGTAACCAAGGGAAGAGACAGAGAGGGAAGATCATGCAAGGTGAGATAGAGTTAAAGGATGAGGTAACCGAGGGAAGAGACAGAGGGGGAAGACCATGCAAGGTGAGATAGAGTTAAAGGATGAGGTAACCGAGGGAAGAGACAGAGGGGGAAGACCATGCAAGGTGAGATAGAGTTAAAAGATGAGGTAACCGAGGGAAGAGACAGAGAGGGAAGACCATGCAAGGTGAGATAGAGTTAAAAAATGAGGTAACTGAGGGAAGAGACAGGGAAGACCATGCAAGGTGAGATAGAGTTAAACGATGAGGTAACTGAAGGAAGAGACAGAGATGGAAGACCATGCAAGGTGAGATAGAGTTAAACGATGAGGTAACTGAGGGAAGAGACAGATAGGAAAGACCATGCAAGGTGAGATAGAGTTAAAAGGTTTCATGTTAAAATGCGATATATCCATTTTCCTCATTTTGAGAAAAAGTCGCCTTTGTGTTTCAACCCTAAAGTTTAAACAAAAACTTATAAATTACGAATCCAAAATCATAGAATGGTAACAAAGTCTTAAATATTTTTTACTGATTTGATATGCAAAGAATTTTATGCACGTCACTTCAAGCGTATGTATTGCGTTTTTATATAAATGATATAGTATCGTAGCTCAACCTGTGTTATATCATCGTCCATATAGTATCGTAGCTCAACCTGTGTTATATCATCGTCCATATAGTATCGTAGCTCAACCTGTGTTATATCATCGTCCATATAGTATCGTAGCTCAACCTGTGTTATATCATCGTCCATATAGTACCGTAGCTCAACCTGTGTTATATCATCGTCCATATAGTACCGTAGCTCAACCTGTGTTATATCATCGTCCATATAGTACCGTAGCTCAACCTGTGTTATATCATCGTCCATATAGTACCGTAGCTCAACCTGTGTTATATCATCGTCCATATAGTATCGTAGCTCAACCTGTGTTATATCATCGTCCATATAGTATCGTAGCTCAACCTGTGTTATATCATCGTCCATATAGTACCGTAGCTCAACCTGTGTTATATCATCGTCCATATAGTACCGTAGCTCAACCTGTGTTATATCATCGTCCATATAGTATCGTAGCTCAACCTGTGTTATATCATCGTCCATATAGTATCGTAGCTCAACCTGTGTTATATCATCGTCCATATAGTATCGTAGCTCAACCTGTGTTATATCATCGTCCATATAGTACCGTAGCTCAACCTGTGTTATATCATCGTCCATATAGTATCGTAGCTCAACCTGTGTTATATCATCGTCCATATAGTATCGTAGCTCAACCTGTGTTATATCATCATCCATATAGTACCGTAGCTCAACCTGTGTTATATCATCGTCCATATAGTACCGTAGCTCAACCTGTGTTGTATCATCGTCCATATAGTACCGTAGCTCAACCTGTGTTATATCATCGTCCATATAGTATCGTAGCTCAACCTGTGTTATATCATCGTCCATATAGTACCGTAGCTCAACCTGTGTTATATCATCGTCCATATAGTACCGTAGCTCAACCTGTGTTATATCATCGTCCATATAGTATCGTAGCTCAACCTGTGTTATATCATCGTCCATATAGTACCGTAGCTCAACCTGTGTTATATCATCGTCCATATAGTACCGTAGCTCAACACGTGTTATATCATCGTCCATATAGTATCGTAGCTCAACACGTGTTATATCATCGTCCATATAGTACCGTAGCTCAACACGTGTTATATCATCGTCCATATAGTATCGTAGCTCAACACGTGTTATATCATCGTCCATATAGTACCGTAGCTCAACACGTGTTATATCATCGTCCATATAGTATCGTAGCTCAACACGTGTTATATCATCGTCCATATAGTACCGTAGCTCAACACGTGTTATATCATCGTCCATATAGTACCGTAGCTCAACCTGTGTTTAAACAAACGGTTTGTTGTGATTTGGGCAAAATAAAAAAAATGGTGTTTATTGCATTTTGCCTGAAATCCTTCAATTGTTTTGATTAATCGTTTACAAGTTTAGCGCCTGAAAGCTTCCTGATGCATGGTTCCTCAAAAGTATCTTAGCTTTGACAAAGGTTGGAGGTGGCTTCACACTCTGGATACTGATGTATCTGGAAGTGTTGGTGTATCTGGTGTGCACTAGGGTTTTTTCATATGGCTTGGTATTGGAAATTTGTGCATGAGCACTGTTTAAAAATGTCAATTGACAAAGAATCCATAGATATGCATTTTATTGTATGCAAACACATGTTGTATGCTGACAGAGTGTTTAGAAACCCCACGTTATGGGAAGAGCTATGCACTAAACATATTAACATTGTAGACCTTTAGTTTCCTGGGCCGATTACGACCAGGTGTGTGCGTTTTCATCATAAAGAGATTACAATTCTGAAACAAAAAGTGCTTTAATTATATTTTGTTTGGCTAAAAAAATGTGAATTGTAACATGATCATGTGACATAGTCATGTGAATGTGTTGTTAGAGTCATGTGGTATGGTCATGTGACATGGTCATGAGACTCGCTGCAGGTGTCCAGTGAGAGTGGTCAGCCAGTTGAATGGTTCAAGGAAGAAAACTACATGTTTCGTCTCTTCCAGTTCGGCCCTCAGCTGACCGAGTGGCTCAACAAGACAGGTCAGTTTTACTAGTATTTTTACTTTTTTCTCGGTTGCTCTCGTTGTTCCCTGCTGTAGAGGGGTGAAGGTCAGGTACAGTATAGTTGAACCATTCTCTGTGTCTCCTCCTTGTTGCCTGCTGTACAGGGGTGAAGGTCAGGCACAATATAGTTGAATCATTCTCTGTGTCTCCTCCTTGTCCCCTGCTGTACAGGGGTGAATGTCAGGTACAGTATAGTTGAACGACCCCCTGTACAGGGGTGAAGGTGAGGTACGGTATAGTTGAACCATTCTCTGTGTCTCCTCCTTGTTCCCTGCTGTACAGGGGTGAAGGTGCGGTACAGTATAGTTGAACCATTCTCTGTGTCTCCTCCTTGTTGCCTGCTGTACAGGGGTGAAGGTGTGGTACAGTATAGTTAAACCACTCTCTGTGTCTCTTTGTTCCCTGATGTACAGGGGTGAAGGTGTGGTACAGTATAGTTGAACCACTCTCTGTGTCTCCTTGTTCCCTGATGTACAGGGGTGAAGGTGAGGTACAGTATAGTTGAACCATTCTCTGTGTCTCCTTGTTCCCTGCTGTACAGGGGTGAAGGTGTGGTACAGTATAGTTGATCCATTCTCTGTGTCTCCTCCTTGTTCCCTGCTGTACAGGGGTGAAGGTGAGGTACAGTATAGTTGAACCACTCATTGTGTCTTCTCCTTGTTCCCTGCTGTACGGTGGTGAAGGTGAGGTACAGGATAGTTGAAACATTCTCTGTGTCTCCTCCTTGTTCCCTGCTGTACAGGGGTGAAGGTGTGGTACAGTATAGTTGAACCACTCTCTGTGTCTCCTTGTTCCCTGCTGTACAGGGGTGAAGGTGAGGTACAGTATAGTTGAACCATTCTCTGTGTCTCCTTGTTCCCTGCTGTACAGGGGTGAAGGTGAGATACAGTATAGTTGAACCATTCTCTGTGTCTCCTTTTTCCCTGCTGTACAGAGGTGAAGGTGAGGTAGAGTATAGTTGAACCATTCTCTGTGTCTCCTCCTTGTTCCCTGCTGTACAGGGGTGAGGGTGAGGTACAGTGTAGTTGAACCACTCTCTGTGTCGCCTCCTTGTTTCCTGCTGTACAGCGGTGAAGGTGAGGTACAGTATAGTTGAACCACTCACTGTGTCTTCTCCTTGTTCCCTGCTGTACGGTGGTGAAGGTGAGGTACAGGATAGTTGAACCATTCTCTGTGTCTCCTCCTTGTTCCCTGCTGTACAGGGGTGAGGGTGAGGTACAGTGTAGTTGAACCACTCTCTGTCTCCTCCTTGTTCCCTGCTGTACGGGGGTGAAGGTGAGGTACAGGATAGTTGAACCACTCTCTGTGTATCCTCCTTTGTTCCCTGCTATACAGGGGTGAATGTGAGGTACAGTATAGTTGAACCACTCACTGTGTCTTCTCCTTGTTCCCTGCTGTACGGGGGTGAAGGTGAGGTACAGTATAGTTGAACCATTCCCTGTGTCTCCTCCTTGTTCCCTGCTGTACAGGGGTGAAGGTGAGGTACAGAATAGTTGAACCATTCTCTGTGTCTCCTCCTTGTTCCCTGCTGTACAGGGGTGAGGGTGAGGTACAGTGTAGTTGAACCACTCTCTGTGTCTCCTCCTTGTTCCCTGCTGTACAGGGTTGAAGGTGAGGTACAGTATAGTTGAACCATTCTCTGTGTCTCCTCCTTGTTCCCTGCTGTACAGGGGTGAGGGTGAGGTACAGTGTAGTTGAACCACTCTCTGTGTCTCCTCCTTGTTCCCTGCTGTACAGGGGTGAAGGTGAGGTACAGTATAGTTGAACCACTCTCTGTGTCTCCTCCTTGTTCCCTGTTGTACGGTGGTGAAGGTGAGGTACAGTGTAGTTGAACCACTCTCTGTGTCTCCTTGTTCCCTGCTGTACGGGGGTGAAGGTGAGGTACAGTATAGTTGAACCACTCACTGTGTCTCCTCCTTGTTCCCTGTTGTACGGGGGTGAAGGTGAGGTACAGTATAGTTGAACCACTCTCTGTGTCTCCTCCTTGTTCCCTGTTGTACGGGGGTGAAGGTGAGGTACAGTATAGTTGAACCACTCCCTGTGTCTCCTCCTTGTTCCCTGCTGTACAGGGGTGAAGGTGCGGTACAGTATAGTTGAACCATTCTCTGTGTCTCCTCCTTGTTGCCTGCTGTATAGGGGTGAAGGTGTGGTACAGTATAGTTAAACCACTCTCTGTGTCTCTTTGTTCCCTGATGTACAGGGGTGAAGGTGTGGTACAGTATAGTTGAACCACTCTCTGTGTCTCCTTGTTCCCTGATGTACAGGGGTGAAGGTGAGGTACAGCATAGTTGAACCATTCTCTGTGTCTCCTTGTTCCCTGCTGTACAGGGGTGAAGGTGTGGTACAGTATAGTTGATCCATTCTCTGTGTCTCCTCCTTGTTCCCTGCTGTACAGGGGTGAAGGTGAGGTACAGTATAGTTGAACCACTCATTGTGTCTTCTCCTTGTTCCCTGCTGTACGGTGGTGAAGGTGAGGTACAGGATAGTTGAAACATTCTCTGTGTCTCCTCCTTGTTCCCTGCTGTACAGGGGTGAAGGTGTGGTACAGTATAGTTGAACCACTCTCTGTGTCTCCTTGTTCCCTGCTGTACAGGGGTGAAGGTGAGGTACAGTATAGTTGAACCATTCTCTGTGTCTCCTCCTTGTTCCCTGTTGTACGGGGGTGAAGGTGAGGTACAGTATAGTTGAACCACTCTCTGTGTCTCCTCCTTGTTCCCTGTTGTACGGGGGTGAAGGTGAGGTACAGTATAGTTGAACCACTCTCTGTGTCTCCTCCTTGGTCCCTGCTGTACAGGGGTGAGGGTGAGGTACAGTATAGTTGAACCATTCTCTGTGTCTTCTCCTTGTTCCCTGCTGTACAGGGGTGAAGGTGTGGTACAGTATAGTTGAACCACTCTCTGTGTCTCCTTGTTCCCTGCTGTACAGGGGTGAAGGTGCGGTACAGTATAGTTGAACCATTCTCTGTGTCTCCTCCTTGTTCTCTGCTATACAGGGATGAGGGTCAGGTACAGTACAGTTGAACCACTCCCTGTGTCTCCTCCTTGTTCCCTGCTGTACAGGGGTGAAGGTGCGGTACAGTATAGTTGAACCATTCTCTGTGTCTCCTCCTTGTTGCCTGCTGTACAGGGGTGAAGGTGTGGTACAGTATAGTTGAACCACTCTCTGTGTCTCCTTGTTCCCTGATGTACAGGGGTGAAGGTGAGGTACAGTATAGTTGAACCATTCTCTGTGTCTCCTTGTTCCCTGCTGTACAGGGGTGAAGGTGTGGTACAGTATAGTTGATCCATTCTCTGTGTCTCCTCCTTGTTCCCTGCTGTACAGGGGTGAGGGTGAGGTACAGTGTAGTTGAACCACTCTCTGTGTCTCCTCCTTGTTCCCTGCTGTACAGGGGTGAAGGTGAGGTACAGTATAGTTGAACCACTCATTGTGTCTTCTCCTTGTTCCCTGCTGTACGGTGGTGAAGGTGAGGTACAGGATAGTTGAAACATTCTCTGTGTCTCCTCCTTGTTCCCTGCTGTACAGGGGTGAAGGTGTGGTACAGTATAGTTGAACCACTCTCTGTGTCTCCTTGTTCCCTGCTGTACAGGGGTGAAGGTGAGGTACAGTATAGTTGAACCATTCTCTGTGTCTCCTTGTTCCCTGCTGTACAGGGGTGAAGGTGAGATACAGTATAGTTGAACCATTCTCTGTGTCTCCTTTTTCCCTGCTGTACAGAGGTGAAGGTGAGGTAGAGTATAGTTGAACCATTCTCTGTGTCTCCTCCTTGTTCCCTGCTGTACAGGGGTGAGGGTGAGGTACAGTGTAGTTGAACCACTCTCTGTGTCTCCTCCTTGTTTCCTGCTGTACAGCGGTGAAGGTGAGGTACAGTATAGTTGAACCACTCACTGTGTCTTCTCATTGTTCCGTGCTGTACGGTGGTGAAGTTGAGGTACAGTATAGTTGAACCACACACTGTGTCTTCTCCTTGTTCCCTGCTGTACGGTGGTGAAGGTGAGGTACAGGATAGTTGAACCATTCTCTGTGTCTCCTCCTTGTTCCCTGCTGTACAGGGGTGAGGGTGAGGTACAGTGTAGTTGAACCACTCTCTGTCTCCTCCTTGTTCCCTGCTGTACGGGGGTGAAGGTGAGGTACAGGATAGTTGAACCACTCTCTGTGTCTCCTCCTTGTTCCCTGCTGTACAGAGGTGAAGGTGAGGTAGAGTATAGTTGAACCATTCTCTGTGTCTCCTCCTTGTTCCCTGCTGTACAGGGGTGAGGGTGATGTACAGTGTAGTTGAACCACTCTCTGTGTCTCCTCCTTGTTCCCTGCTGTACAGCGGTGAAGGTGAGGTACAGTATAGTTGAACCACTCACTGTGTCTTCTCATTGTTCCCTGCTGTACGGTGGTGAAGGTGAGGTACAGGATAGTTGAACCACTCTCTGTGTCTCCTCCTTGTTCCCTGCTGTACAGGGGTGAAGGTGAGGTACAGTATAGTTGAACCACTCACTGTGTCTTCTCCTTGTTCCCTGCTGTACGGTGGTGAAGGTGAGGTACAGGATAGTTGAACCATTCTCTGTGTCTCCTCCTTGTTCCCTGCTGTACAGGGGTGAGGGTGAGGTACAGTGTAGTTGAACCACTCTCTGTCTCCTCCTTGTTCCCTGCTGTACGGGGGTGAAGGTGAGGTACAGTATAGTAGAACCACTCACTGTGTCTTCTCCTTGTTCCCTGCTGTACGGGGGTGAAGGTGAGGTACAGTATAGTTGAACCACTCTCTGTGTCTCCTCCTTGTTCCCTGTTGTACGGGGGTGAAGGTGAGGTACAGTATAGTTGAACCACTCTCTGTGTCTCCTCCTTGGTCCCTGCTGTACAGGGGTGAGGGTGAGGTACAGTATAGTTGAACCATTCTCTGTGTCTTCTCCTTGTTCCCTGCTGTACAGGGGTGAAGGTGTGGTACAGTATAGTTGAACCACTCTCTGTGTCTCCTTGTTCCCTGCTGTACAGGGGTGAAGGTGAGGTACAGTATAGGTGAACCATTCTCTGTGTCTCCTTGTTCCCTGCTGTACAGGGGTGAAGGTGTGGTACAGTATAGTTGAACCATTCTCTGTGTCTCCTCCTTGTTCCCTGCTGTACAGGGGTGAGGGTGAGGTACAGTGTAGTTGAACCACTCTCTGTGTCTCCTTGTTCCCTGCTGTACAGGGGTGAAGGTGAGGTACAGTATAGTTGAACCACTCTCTGTGTCTCCTCCTTGTTCCCTGTTGTACGGGGGTGAAGGTGAGGTACAGTGTAGTTGAACCACTCTCTGTGTCTCCTTGTTCCCTGCTGTACGGGGGTGAAGGTGAGGTACAGTATAGTTGAACCACTCACTGTGTCTCCTCCTTGTTCCCTGTTGTACGGGGGTGAAGGTGAGGTACAGTATAGTTGAACCACTCTCTGTGTCTCCTCCTTGTTCCCTGTTGTACGGGGGTGAAGGTGAGGTACAGTATAGTTGAACCACTCTCTGTGTCTCCTCCTTGGTCCCTGCTGTACAGGGGTGAGGGTGAGGTACAGTATAGTTGAACCATTCTCTGTGTCTTCTCCTTGTTCCCTGCTGTACAGGGGTGAAGGTGTGGTACAGTATAGTTGAACCACTCTCTGTGTCTCCTTGTTCCCTGCTGTACAGGGGTGAAGGTGCGGTACAGTATAGTTGAACCATTCTCTGTGTCTCCTCCTTGTTGCCTGCTGTACAGGGGTGAAGGTGTGGTACAGTATAGTTAAACCACTCTCTGTGTCTCTTTGTTCCCTGATGTACAGGGGTGAAGGTGTGGTACAGTATAGTTGAACCACTCTCTGTGTCTCCTTGTTCCCTGATGTACAGGGGTGAAGGTGAGGTACAGTATAGTTGAACCATTCTCTGTGTCTCCTTGTTCCTTGCTGTACAGGGGTGAAGGTGTGGTACAGTATAGTTGATCCATTCTCTGTGTCTCCTCCTTGTTCCCTGCTGTACAGGGGTGAGGGTGAGGTACAGTGTAGTTGAACCACTCTCTGTGTCTCCTCCTTGTTCCCTGCTGTACAGGGGTGAAGGTGAGGTACAGTATAGTTGAACCACTCATTGTGTCTTCTCCTTGTTCCCTGCTGTACGGTGGTGAAGGTGAGGTACAGGATAGTTGAAACATTCTCTGTGTCTCCTCCTTGTTCCCTGCTGTACAGGGGTGAAGGTGTGGTACAGTATAGTTGAACCACTCTCTGTGTCTCCTTGTTCCCTGCTGTACAGGGGTGAAGGTGAGGTACAGTATAGTTGAACCATTCTCTGTGTCTCCTTGTTCCCTGCTGTACAGGGGTGAAGGTGAGATACAGTATAGTTGAACCATTCTCTGTGTCTCCTTTTTCCCTGCTGTACAGAGGTGAAGGTGAGGTAGAGTATAGTTGAACCATTCTCTGTGTCTCCTCCTTGTTCCCTGCTGTACAGGGGTGAGGGTGAGGTACAGTGTAGTTGAACCACTCTCTGTGTCTCCTCCTTGTTTCCTGCTGTACAGCGGTGAAGGTGAGGTACAGTATAGTTGAACCACTCACTGTGTCTTCTCATTGTTCCCTGCTGTACGGTGGTGAAGTTGAGGTACAGTATAGTTGAACCACACACTGTGTCTTCTCCTTGTTCCCTGCTGTACGGTGGTGAAGGTGACGTACAGGATAGTTGAACCATTCTCTGTGTCTCCTCCTTGTTCCCTGCTGTACAGGGGTGAGGGTGAGGTACAGTGTAGTTGAACCACTCTCTGTCTCCTCCTTGTTCCCTGCTGTACGGGGGTGAAGGTGAGGTACAGGATAGTTGAACCATTCTCTGTGTCTCCTCCTTGTTCCCTGCTGTACAGGGGTGAAGGTGCGGTACAGTATAGTTGAACCATTCTCTGTGTCTCCTCCTTGTTGCCTGCTGTACAGGGGTGAAGGTGTGGTACAGTATAGTTAAACCACTCTCTGTGTCTCTTTGTTCCCTGATGTACAGGGGTGAAGGTGTGGTACAGTATAGTTGAACCACTCTCTGTGTCTCCTTGTTCCCTGATGTACAGGGGTGAAGGTGAGGTACAGTATAGTTGAACCATTCTCTGTGTCTCCTTGTTCCCTGCTGTACAGGGGTGAAGGTGTGGTACAGTATAGTTGATCCATTCTCTGTGTCTCCTCCTTGTTCCCTGCTGTACAGGGGTGAAGGTGAGGTACAGTATAGTTGAACCACTCATTGTGTCTTCTCCTTGTTCCCTGCTGTACGGTGGTGAAGGTGAGGTACAGGATAGTTGAAACATTCTCTGTGTCTCCTCCTTGTTCCCTGCTGTACAGGGGTGAAGGTGTGGTACAGTATAGTTGAACCACTCTCTGTGTCTCCTTGTTCCCTGCTGTACAGGGGTGAAGGTGAGGTACAGTATAGTTGAACCATTCTCTGTGTCTCCTTGTTCCCTGCTGTACAGGGGTGAAGGTGAGATACAGTATAGTTGAACCATTCTCTGTGTCTCCTTTTTCCCTGCTGTACAGAGGTGAAGGTGAGGTAGAGTATAGTTGAACCATTCTCTGTGTCTCCTCCTTGTTCCCTGCTGTACATGGGTGAGGGTGAGGTACAGTGTAGTTGAACCACTCTCTGTGTCGCCTCCTTGTTTCCTGCTGTACAGCGGTGAAGGTGAGGTACAGTATAGTTGAACCACTCACTGTGTCTTCTCCTTGTTCCCTGCTGTACGGTGGTGAAGGTGAGGTACAGGATAGTTGAACCATTCTCTGTGTCTCCTCCTTGTTCCCTGCTGTACAGGGGTGAGGGTGAGGTACAGTGTAGTTGAACCACTCTCTGTCTCCTCCTTGTTCCCTGCTGTACGGGGGTGAAGGTGAGGTACAGGATAGTTGAACCACTCTCTGTGTATCCTCCTTTGTTCCCTGCTATACAGGGGTGAATGTGAGGTACAGTATAGTTGAACCACTCACTGTGTCTCCTCCTTGTTCCCTGCTGTACAGGGGTGAAGGTGTGGTACAGTATAGTTGAACCACTCTCTGTGTCTCCTTGTTCCCTGCTGTACAGGGGTGAAGGTGAGGTACAGTATAGTTGAACCATTCTCTGTGTCTCCTTGTTCCCTGCTGTACAGGGGTGAAGGTGAGATACAGTATAGTTGAACCATTCTCTGTGTCTCCTTTTTCCCTGCTGTACAGAGGTGAAGGTGAGGTAGAGTATAGTTGAACCATTCTCTGTGTCTCCTCCTTGTTCCCTGCTGTACAGGGGTGAGGGTGAGGTACAGTGTAGTTGAACCACTCTCTGTGTCTCCTCCTTGTTTCCTGCTGTACAGCGGTGAAGGTGAGGTACAGTATAGTTGAACCACTCACTGTGTCTTCTCATTGTTCCGTGCTGTACGGTGGTGAAGTTGAGGTACAGTATAGTTGAACCACACACTGTGTCTTCTCCTTGTTCCCTGCTGTACGGTGGTGAAGGTGAGGTACAGGATAGTTGAACCATTCTCTGTGTCTCCTCCTTGTTCCCTGCTGTACAGGGGTGAGGGTGAGGTACAGTGTAGTTGAACCACTCTCTGTCTCCTCCTTGTTCCCTGCTGTACGGGGGTGAAGGTGAGGTACAGGATAGTTGAACCACTCTCTGTGTCTCCTCCTTGTTCCCTGCTGTACAGAGGTGAAGGTGAGGTAGAGTATAGTTGAACCATTCTCTGTGTCTCCTCCTTGTTCCCTGCTGTACAGGGGTGAGGGTGATGTACAGTGTAGTTGAACCACTCTCTGTGTCTCCTCCTTGTTCCCTGCTGTACAGCGGTGAAGGTGAGGTACAGTATAGTTGAACCACTCACTGTGTCTTCTCATTGTTCCCTGCTGTACGGTGGTGAAGGTGAGGTACAGGATAGTTGAACCACTCTCTGTGTCTCCTCCTTGTTCCCTGCTGTACAGGGGTGAAGGTGAGGTACAGTATAGTTGAACCACTCACTGTGTCTTCTCCTTGTTCCCTGCTGTACGGTGGTGAAGGTGAGGTACAGGATAGTTGAACCATTCTCTGTGTCTCCTCCTTGTTCCCTGCTGTACAGGGGTGAGGGTGAGGTACAGTGTAGTTGAACCACTCTCTGTCTCCTCCTTGTTCCCTGCTGTACGGGGGTGAAGGTGAGGTACAGTATAGTAGAACCACTCACTGTGTCTTCTCCTTGTTCCCTGCTGTACGGGGGTGAAGGTGAGGTACAGTATAGTTGAACCACTCTCTGTGTCTCCTCCTTGTTCCCTGTTGTACGGGGGTGAAGGTGAGGTACAGTATAGTTGAACCACTCTCTGTGTCTCCTCCTTGGTCCCTGCTGTACAGGGGTGAGGGTGAGGTACAGTATAGTTGAACCATTCTCTGTGTCTTCTCCTTGTTCCCTGCTGTACAGGGGTGAAGGTGTGGTACAGTATAGTTGAACCACTCTCTGTGTCTCCTTGTTCCCTGCTGTACAGGGGTGAAGGTGAGGTACAGTATAGGTGAACCATTCTCTGTGTCTCCTTGTTCCCTGCTGTACAGGGGTGAAGGTGTGGTACAGTATAGTTGAACCATTCTCTGTGTCTCCTCCTTGTTCCCTGCTGTACAGGGGTGAGGGTGAGGTACAGTGTAGTTGAACCACTCTCTGTGTCTCCTTGTTCCCTGCTGTACAGGGGTGAAGGTGAGGTACAGTATAGTTGAACCACTCTCTGTGTCTCCTCCTTGTTCCCTGTTGTACGGGGGTGAAGGTGAGGTACAGTGTAGTTGAACCACTCTCTGTGTCTCCTTGTTCCCTGCTGTACGGGGGTGAAGGTGAGGTACAGTATAGTTGAACCACTCACTGTGTCTCCTCCTTGTTCC
This sequence comes from Escarpia spicata, assembly GCA_963995525.1. Lineage (NCBI taxonomy): Eukaryota > Metazoa > Annelida > Polychaeta > Sabellida > Siboglinidae > Escarpia > Escarpia spicata. Next base: position 83,639 of record CAXEFP010000649.1, read on the forward strand.
CTGTTGTACGGGGGTGAAGGTGAGGTACAGTATAGTTGAACCACTCTCTGTGTCTCCTCCTTGTTCCCTGTTGTACGGGGGTGAAGGTGAGGTACAGTATAGTTGAACCACTCTCTGTGTCTCCTCCTTGGTCCCTGCTGTACAGGGGTGAGGGTGAGGTACAGTATAGTTGAACCATTCTCTGTGTCTTCTCCTTGTTCCCTGCTGTACAGGGGTGAAGGTGTGGTACAGTATAGTTGAACCACTCTCTGTGTCTCCTTGTTCCCTGCTGTACAGGGGTGAAGGTGCGGTACAGTATAGTTGAACCATTCTCTGTGTCTCCTCCTTGTTGCCTGCTGTACAGGGGTGAAGGTGTGGTACAGTATAGTTAAACCACTCTCTGTGTCTCTTTGTTCCCTGATGTACAGGGGTGAAGGTGTGGTACAGTATAGTTGAACCACTCTCTGTGTCTCCTTGTTCCCTGATGTACAGGGGTGAAGGTGAGGTACAGTATAGTTGAACCATTCTCTGTGTCTCCTTGTTCCTTGCTGTACAGGGGTGAAGGTGTGGTACAGTATAGTTGATCCATTCTCTGTGTCTCCTCCTTGTTCCCTGCTGTACAGGGGTGAGGGTGAGGTACAGTGTAGTTGAACCACTCTCTGTGTCTCCTCCTTGTTCCCTGCTGTACAGGGGTGAAGGTGAGGTACAGTATAGTTGAACCACTCATTGTGTCTTCTCCTTGTTCCCTGCTGTACGGTGGTGAAGGTGAGGTACAGGATAGTTGAAACATTCTCTGTGTCTCCTCCTTGTTCCCTGCTGTACAGGGGTGAAGGTGTGGTACAGTATAGTTGAACCACTCTCTGTGTCTCCTTGTTCCCTGCTGTACAGGGGTGAAGGTGAGGTACAGTATAGTTGAACCATTCTCTGTGTCTCCTTGTTCCCTGCTGTACAGGGGTGAAGGTGAGATACAGTATAGTTGAACCATTCTCTGTGTCTCCTTTTTCCCTGCTGTACAGAGGTGAAGGTGAGGTAGAGTATAGTTGAACCATTCTCTGTGTCTCCTCCTTGTTCCCTGCTGTACAGGGGTGAGGGTGAGGTACAGTGTAGTTGAACCACTCTCTGTGTCTCCTCCTTGTTTCCTGCTGTACAGCGGTGAAGGTGAGGTACAGTATAGTTGAACCACTCACTGTGTCTTCTCATTGTTCCCTGCTGTACGGTGGTGAAGTTGAGGTACAGTATAGTTGAACCACACACTGTGTCTTCTCCTTGTTCCCTGCTGTACGGTGGTGAAGGTGACGTACAGGATAGTTGAACCATTCTCTGTGTCTCCTCCTTGTTCCCTGCTGTACAGGGGTGAGGGTGAGGTACAGTGTAGTTGAACCACTCTCTGTCTCCTCCTTGTTCCCTGCTGTACGGGGGTGAAGGTGAGGTACAGGATAGTTGAACCACTCTCTGTGTCTCCTCCTTGTTCCCTGCTATACAGGGGTGAATGTGAGGTACAGTATAGTTGAACCACTCACTGTGTCTTCTCCTTGTTCCCTGCTGTACGGGGGTGAAGGTGAGGTACAGTATAGTTGAACCATTCCCTGTGTCTCCTCCTTGTTCCCTGCTGTACAGGGGTGAAGGTGAGGTACAGAATAGTTGAACCATTCTCTGTGTCTCCTTGTTCCCTGCTGTACAGGGGTGAGGGTGAGGTACAGTGTAGTTGAACCACTCTCTGTGTCTCCTCCTTGTTCCCTGCTGTACAGGGGTGAAGGTGAGGTACAGTATAGTTGAACCATTCTCTGTGTCTCCTCCTTGTTCCCTGCTGTACAGGGGTGAGGGTGAGGTACAGTGTAGTTGAACCACTCTCTGTGTCTCCTCCTTGTTCCCTGCTGTACAGTGGTGAAGGTGAGGAACAGTATAGTTGAACCACTCTCTGTGTCTCCTCCTTGTTCCCTTGTGTGTGTGTGTGTGTGTGTGTGTGTGTGCATGTGTGCGTGTGTGCGTGTTTGCGTGTTTGCGTGTGTGCGTGTGTGCTTGTGTGCTTGTGTGCGTGTGCGTGGGTGCGTGTGTGCGTGCGTGCGTAGGCCTAGGAATGAATATATGCGTGTATGCTTGGTCCCTGCTGTACAGGGGTGAGGGTGAGGTACAGTATAGTTGAACCATTCTCTGTGTCTTCTCCTTGTTCCCTGCTGTACAGGGGTGAAGGTGTGGTACAGTATAGTTGAACCACTCTCTGTGTCTCCTTGTTCCCTGCTGTACAGGGGTGAAGGTGAGGTACAGTATAGTTGAACCACTCTCTGTGTCTCCTCCTTGTTGCCTGCTGTACAGGGGTGAAGGTGAGGTACAGTATAGTTGAACCATTCTCTGCGTCTCCTCCTTGTTCTCTGCTGTACAGGGATGAGGGTCAGGTACAGTACAGTTGAACCACTCCCTGTGTCTCCTCCTTGTTCCCTGCTGTACAGGGGTGAAGGTGCGGTACAGTATAGTTGAACCATTCTCTGTGTCTCCTCCTTGTTGCCTGCTGTACAGGGGTGAAGGTGTGGTACAGTATAGTTGAACCACTCTCTGTGTCTCTTTGTTCCCTGATGTACAGGGGTGAAGGTGTGGTACAGTATAATTGAACCACTCTCTGTGTCTCCTTGTTCCCTGCTGTACAGGGGTGAAGGTGAGGTACAGTATAGTTGAACCATTCTCTGTGTCTCCTTGTTCCCTGCTGTACAGGGGTGAAGGTGTGGTACAGTATAGTTGAACCATTCTCTGTGTCTCCTCCTTGTTCCCTGCTGTACAGGGGTGAGGGTGAGGTACAGTGTAGTTGAACCACTCTCTGTGTCTCCTCCTTGTTCCCTGCTGTACAGGGGTGAAGGTGAGGTACAGTATAGTTGAACCACTCATTGTGTCTTCTCCTTGTTCCCTGCTGTACGATGGTGAAGGTGAGGTACAGGATAGTTGAACCATTCTCTGTGTCTCCTCCTTGTTCCCTGCTGTACAGGGGTGAAGGTGTGGTACAGTATAGTTGAACCACTCTCTGTGTCTCCTTGTTCCCTGCTGCACAGGGGTGAAGGTGAGGTACAGTATAGTTGAACCACTCTGTGTGTCTCCTCCTTGTTCCCTGCTGTACAGGGGTGAATGTGAGGTACAGTATAGTTGAACCACTCACTGTGTCTTCTCCTTGTTCCCTGCTGTACGGGGGTGAAGGTGAGGTACAGTATAGTTGAACCATTCTCTTTGTCTCCTCCTTGTTCCCTGCTGTACAGGAGTGAGGGTGACGTACAGTGTAGTTGAACCACTCACTGTGTCTTCTCTTTGTTCCCTGCTGTACAGGGGTGAAGGTGAGGTACAGTATAGTTGAACCACTCACTGTGTCTCCTCCTTGTACCCTGTTGTACGGGGGTGAAGGTGAGGTACAGTATAGTTGAACCACTCTCTGTGTCTCCTCCTTGTTCCCTGTTGTACGGGGGTGAAGGTGAGGTACAGTATAGTTGAACCACTCTCTGTGTCTCCTCCTTGGTCCCTGCTGTACAGGGGTGAGGGTGAGGTACAGTATAGTTGAACCATTCTCTGTGTCTTCTCCTTGTTCCCTGCTGTACAGGGGTGAAGGTGTGGTACAGTATAGTTGAACCACTCTCTGTGTCTCCTTGTTCCCTGCTGTACAGGGGTGAAGGTGTGGTACAGTATAGTTGAACCATTCTCTGTGTCTCCTCCTTGTTCCCTGCTGTACAGGGGTGAGGGTGAGGTACAGTGTAGTTGAACCACTCATTGTGTCTTCTCCTTGTTCCCTGCTGTACGGTGGTGAAGGTGAGGTACAGGATAATTGAACCATTCTCTGTGTCTCCTCCTTGTTCCCTGCTGTACAGGGGTGAGGGTGAGGTACAGTGTAGTTGAACACTCTCTGTGTCTCCTCTTTGTTCCCTGCTGTACAGGGGTGAAGGTGAGGTACAGTATAGTTGAACCACTCTCTGTGTCTCCTCCTTGGTCCCTGCTGTACAGGGGTGAGGGTGAGGTACAGTATAGTTGAACCATTCTCTGTGTCTTCTCCTTGTTCCCTGCTGTACAGGGGTGAAGGTGTGGTACAGTATAGTTGAACCACTCTCTGTGTCTCCTTGTTCCCTGCTGTACAGGGGTGAAGGTGAGGTACAGTATAGGTGAACCATTCTCTGGGTCTCCTTGTTCCCTGCTGTACAGGGGTGAAGGTGTGGTACAGTATAGTTGAACCATTCTCTGTGTCTCCTCCTTGTTCCCTGCTGTACAGGGGTGAGGGTGAGGTACAGTGTAGTTGAACCACTCTCTGTGTCTCCTTGTTCCCTGCTGTACAGGGGTGAAGGTGAGGTACAGTATAGTTGAACCACTCTCTGTGTCTCCTCCTTGTTCCCTGTTGTACGGGGGTGAAGGTGAGGTACAGTGTAGTTGAACCACTCTCTGTGTCTCCTTGTTCCCTGCTGTACGGGGGTGAAGGTGAGGTACAGTATAGTTGAACCACTCACTGTGTCTCCTCCTTGTTCCCTGTTGTACGGGGGTGAAGGTGAGGTACAGTATAGTTGAACCACTCTCTGTGTCTCCTCCTTGTTCCCTGTTGTACGGGGGTGAAGGTGAGGTACAGTATAGTTGAACCACTCTCTGTGTCTCCTCCTTGGTCCCTGCTGTACAGGGGTGAGGGTGAGGTACAGTATAGTTGAACCATTCTCTGTGTCTTCTCCTTGTTCCCTGCTGTACAGGGGTGAAGGTGTGGTACAGTATAGTTGAACCACTCTCTGTGTCTCCTTGTTCCCTGCTGTACAGGGGTGAAGGTGCGGTACAGTATAGTTGAACCATTCTCTGTGTCTCCTCCTTGTTCTCTGCTGTACAGGGATGAGGGTCAGGTACAGTACAGTTGAACCACTCCCTGTGTCTCCTCCTTGTTCCCTGCTGTACAGGGGTGAAGGTGCGGTACAGTATAGTTGAACCATTCTCTGTGTCTCCTCCTTGTTGCCTGCTGTACAGGGGTGAAGGTGTGGTACAGTATAGTTAAACCACTCTCTGTGTCTCTTTGTTCCCTGATGTACAGGGGTGAAGGTGTGGTACAGTATAGTTGAACCACTCTCTGTGTCTCCTTGTTCCCTGATGTACAGGGGTGAAGGTGAGGTACAGTATAGTTGAACCATTCTCTGTGTCTCCTTGTTCCCTGCTGTACAGGGGTGAAGGTGTGGTACAGTATAGTTGATCCATTCTCTGTGTCTCCTCCTTGTTCCCTGCTGTACAGGGGTGAGGGTGAGGTACAGTGTAGTTGAACCACTCTCTGTGTCTCCTCCTTGTTCCCTGCTGTACAGGGGTGAAGGTGAGGTACAGTATAGTTGAACCACTCATTGTGTCTTCTCCTTGTTCCCTGCTGTACGGTGGTGAAGGTGAGGTACAGGATAGTTGAAACATTCTCTGTGTCTCCTCCTTGTTCCCTGCTGTACAGGGGTGAAGGTGTTGTACAGTATAGTTGAACCACTCTCTGTGTCTCCTTGTTCCCTGCTGTACAGGGGTGAAGGTGAGGTACAGTATAGTTGAACCATTCTCTGTGTCTCCTTGTTCCCTGCTGTACAGGGGTGAAGGTGAGATACAGTATAGTTGAACCATTCTCTGTGTCTCCTTTTTCCCTGCTGTACAGAGGTGAAGGTGAGGTAGAGTATAGTTGAACCATTCTCTGTGTCTCCTCCTTGTTCCCTGCTGTACAGGGGTGAGGGTGAGGTACAGTGTAGTTGAACCACTCTCTGTGTCTCCTCCTTGTTTCCTGCTGTACAGCGGTGAAGGTGAGGTACAGTATAGTTGAACCACTCACTGTGTCTTCTCATTGTTCCCTGCTGTACGGTGGTGAAGTTGAGGTACAGTATAGTTGAACCACTCACTGTGTCTTCTCCTTGTTCCCTGCTGTACGGTGGTGAAGGTGAGGTACAGGATAGTTGAACCACTCACTGTGTCTTCTCATTGTTCCCTGCTGTACAGGGGTGAGGGTGAGGTACAGTGTAGTTGAACCACTCTCTGTCTCCTCCTTGTTCCCTGCTGTACGGGGGTGAAGGTGAGGTACAGGATAGTTGAACCACTCTCTGTGTCTCCTCCTTGTTCCCTGCTATACAGGGGTGAATGTGAGGTACAGTATAGTTGAACCACTCACTGTGTCTTCTCCTTGTTCCCTGCTGTACGGGGGTGAAGGTGAGGTACAGTATAGTTGAACCATTCCCTGTGTCTCCTCCTTGTTCCCTGCTGTACAGGGGTGAAGGTGAGGTACAGAATAGTTGAACCATTCTCTGTGTCTCCTTGTTCCCTGCTGTACAGGGGTGAGGGTGAGGTACAGTGTAGTTGAACCACTCTCTGTGTATCCTCCTTGTTCCCTGCTGTACAGGGGTGAAGGTGAGGTACAGTATAGTTGAACCACTCTCTGTGTCTCCTCCTTGTTCCCTGTTGTACGGGGGTGAAGGTGAGGTACAGTATAGTTGAACCACTCTCTGTGTCTCCTCCTTGGTCCCTGCTGTACAGGGGTGAGGGTGAGGTACAGTATAGTTGAACCATTCTCTGTGTCTTCTCCTTGTTCCCTGCTGTACAGGGGTGAAGGTGTGGTACAGTATAGTTGAACCACTCTCTGTGTCTCCTTGTTCCCTGCTGTACAGGGGTGAAGGTGAGGTACAGTATAGTTGAACCATTCTATGTGTCTCCTTGTTCCCTGCTGTACAGGGGTGAAGGTGTGGTACAGTATAGTTGAACCATTCTCTGTGTCTCCTCCTTGTTCCCTGCTGTACAGGGGTGAGGGTGAGGTACAGTGTAGTTGAACCACTCATTGTGTCTTCTCCTTGTTCCCTGCTGTACGGTGGTGAAGGTGAGGTACAGGATAGTTGAACCATTCTCTGTGTCTCCTCCTTGTTCCCTGCTGTACGGGGGTGAAGGTGAGGTACAGTATAGTTGAACCACTCACTGTGTCTCCTCCTTGTTCCCTGTTGTACGGGGGTGAAGGTGAGGTACAGTATAGTTGAACCACTCTCTGTGTCTCCTTGTTCCCTGCTGTGCAAGGGTGAAGGTGAGGTACAGTATAGTTGAACCATTCTCTGTGTCTCCTTGTTCCCTGCTGTACAGGGGTGAAGGTGAGATACAGTATAGTTGAACCATTCTCTGTGTCTCCTTGTTCCCTGCTGTACAGGGGTGAAGGTGAGGTACAGTATAGTTGAACCACTCACTGTGTCTTCTCCTTGTTCCCTGCTGTACGTTGGTGAAGGTGAGGTACAGGATAGTTGAACCACTCTCTGTGTCTCCTCCTTGTTCCCTGCTGTACAGGGGTGAAGGTGAGGTACATTATAGTTGAACCACTCACTGTGTCTTCTCCTTGTTCCCTGCTGTATGGTGGTGAAGGTGAGGTATAGGATAGTTGAACCATTCTCTGTGTCTCCTCCTTGTTCCCTGCTGTACAGGGGTGAGGGTGAGGTACAGTGTAGTTGAACCACTCTCTGTGTCTCCTCCTTGTTCCCTGCTGTACGGGGGTGAAGGTGAGGTACAGGATAGTTGAACCACTCTCTGTGTCTCCTCCTTGTTCCCTGCTGTACAGGGGTGAAGGTGAGGTACAGTATAGTTGAACCATTCCCTGTGTCTCCTCCTTGTTCCCTGCTGTACAGGGGTGAAGGTGAGGTACAGAATAGTTGAACCACTCTCTGTGTCTCCTTGTTCCCTGCTGTGCAAGGGTGAAGGTGAGGTACAGTATAGTTGAACCATTCCCTGTGTCTCCTCCTTGTTCCCTGCTGTACAGGGGTGAAGGTGAGGTACAGAATAGTTGAACCATTCTCTGTGTCTCCTTGTTCCCTGCTGTACAGGGGTGAGGGTGAGGTACAGTGTAGTTGAACCACTCTCTGTGTATCCTCCTTGTTCCCTGCTGTACAGGGGTGAAGGTGAGGTACAGTATAGTTGAACCATTCTCTGTGTCTCCTCCTTGTTCCCTGCTGTACAGGGGTGAGGGTGAGGTACAGTGTAGTTGAACCACTCTCTGTGTCTCCTCCTTGTTCCCTGCTGTACAGGGGTGAAGGTGAGGAACAGTATAGTTGAACCACTCTCTGTGTCTCCTCCTTGTTCCCTTGTGTGTGTGTGTGTGTGTGCATGTGTGCGTGTGTGCGTGTTTGCGTGTGTGCGTATGTGCGTGTGTGCTTGTGTGCTTGTGTGCGTGTGCGTGGGTGCGTGTGTGCGTGCGTGCGTAGGCCTAGGAATGAATATATGCGTGTATGCTTGGTCCCTGCTGTACAGGGGTGAGGGTGAGGTACAGTATAGTTGAACCATTCTCTGTGTCTTCTCCTTGTTCCCTGCTGTACAGGGGTGAAGGTGTGGTACAGTATAGTTGAACCACTCTCTGTGTCTCCTTGTTCCCTGCTGTACAGGGGTGAAGGTGAGGTACAGTATAGTTGAACCATTCTCTGTGTCTCCTTGTTCCCTGCTGTACAGGGGTGAGGGTGAGGTACAGTGTAGTTGAACCACTCTCTGTGTCTCCTCCTTGTTTCCTGCTGTACAGCGGTGAAGGTGAGGTACAGTATAGTTGAACCACTCTCTGTGTCTTCTCATTGTTCCCTGCTGTACGGTGGTGAAGTTGAGGTACAGTATAGTTGAACCACACACTGTGTCTTCTCCTTGTTCCCTGCTGTACGGTGGTGAAGGTGAGGTACAGGATAGTTGAACCATTCTCTGTGTCTCCTCCTTGTTCCCTGCTGTACAGGGGTGAGGGTGAGGTACAGTGTAGTTGAACCACTCTCTGTCTCCTCCTTGTTCCCTGCTGTACGGGGGTGAAGGTGAGGTACAGGATAGTTGAACCACTCTCTGTGTCTCCTCCTTGTTCCCTGCTATACAGGGGTGAATGTGAGGTACAGTATAGTTGAACCACTCACTGTGTCTTCTCCTTGTTCCCTGCTGTACGGGGGTGAAGGTGAGGTACAGTATAGTTGAACCATTCCCTGTGTCTCCTCCTTGTTCCCTGCTGTACAGGGGTGAAGGTGAGGTACAGAATAGTTGAACCATTCTCTGTGTCTCCTTGTTCCCTGCTGTACAGGGGTGAGGGTGAGGTACAGTGTAGTTGAACCACTCTCTGTGTCTCCTCCTTGTTCCCTGCTGTACAGGGGTGAAGGTGAGGTACAGTATAGTTGAACCATTCTCTGTGTCTCCTCCTTGTTCCCTGCTGTACAGGGGTGAGGGTGAGGTACAGTGTAGTTGAACCACTCTCTGTGTCTCCTCCTTGTTCCCTGCTGTACAGTGGTGAAGGTGAGGAACAGTATAGTTGAACCACTCTCTGTGTCTCCTCCTTGTTCCCTTGTGTGTGTGTGTGTGTGTGTGCATGTGTGCATGTGTGCGTGTGTGCGTGTTTGCGTGTTTGCGTGTGTGCGTGTGTGCTTGTGTGCTTGTGTGCGTGTGCATGGGTGCGTGTGTGCGTGCGTGCGTAGGCCTAGGAATGAATATATGCGTGTATGCTTGGTCCCTGCTGTACAGGGGTGAGGGTGAGGTACAGTATAGTTGAACCATTCTCTGTGTCTTCTCCTTGTTCCCTGCTGTACAGGGGTGAAGGTGTGGTACAGTATAGTTGAACCACTCTCTGTGTCTCCTTGTTCCCTGCTGTACAGGGGTGAAGGTGAGGTACAGTATAGTTGAACCACTCTCTGTGTCTCCTCCTTGTTGCCTGCTGTACAGGGGTGAAGGTGAGGTACAGTATAGTTGAACCATTCTCTGCGTCTCCTCCTTGTTCTCTGCTGTACAGGGATGAGGGTCAGGTACAGTACAGTTGAACCACTCCCTGTGTCTCCTCCTTGTTCCCTGCTGTACAGGGGTGAAGGTGCGGTACAGTATAGTTGAACCATTCTCTGTGTCTCCTCCTTGTTGCCTGCTGTACAGGGGTGAAGGTGTGGTACAGTATAGTTGAACCACTCTCTGTGTCTCTTTGTTCCCTGATGTACAGGGGTGAAGGTGTGGTACAGTATAATTGAACCACTCTCTGTGTCTCCTTGTTCCCTGCTGTACAGGGGTGAAGGTGAGGTACAGTATAGTTGAACCACTCACTGTGTCTTCTCCTTGTTCCCTGCTGTACGTTGGTGAAGGTGAGGTACAGGATAGTTGAACCACTCTCTGTGTCTCCTCCTTGTTCCCTGCTGTACAGGGGTGAAGGTGAGGTACATTATAGTTGAACCACTCACTGTGTCTTCTCCTTGTTCCCTGCTGTATGGTGGTGAAGGTGAGGTATAGGATAGTTGAACCATTCTCTGTGTCTCCTCCTTGTTCCCTGCTGTACAGGGGTGAGGGTGAGGTACAGTGTAGTTGAACCACTCTCTGTGTCTCCTCCTTGTTCCCTGCTGTACGGGGGTGAAGGTGAGGTACAGGATAGTTGAACCACTCTCTGTGTCTCCTCCTTGTTCCCTGCTGTACAGGGGTGAAGGTGAGGTACAGTATAGTTGAACCATTCCCTGTGTCTCCTCCTTGTTCCCTGCTGTACAGGGGTGAAGGTGAGGTACAGAATAGTTGAACCACTCTCTGTGTCTCCTTGTTCCCTGCTGTGCAAGGGTGAAGGTGAGGTACAGTATAGTTGAACCATTCCCTGTGTCTCCTCCTTGTTCCCTGCTGTACAGGGGTGAAGGTGAGGTACAGAATAGTTGAACCATTCTCTGTGTCTCCTTGTTCCCTGCTGTACAGGGGTGAGGGTGAGGTACAGTGTAGTTGAACCACTCTCTGTGTATCCTCCTTGTTCCCTGCTGTACAGGGGTGAAGGTGAGGTACAGTATAGTTGAACCATTCTCTGTGTCTCCTCCTTGTTCCCTGCTGTACAGGGGTGAGGGTGAGGTACAGTGTAGTTGAACCACTCTCTGTGTCTCCTCCTTGTTCCCTGCTGTACAGGGGTGAAGGTGAGGAACAGTATAGTTGAACCACTCTCTGTGTCTCCTCCTTGTTCCCTTGTGTGTGTGTGTGTGTGTGCATGTGTGCGTGTGTGCGTGTTTGCGTGTGTGCGTGTGTGCGTGTGTGCTTGTGTGCGTGTGCGTGGGTGCGTGTGTGCGTGCGTGCGTAGGCCTAGGAATGAATATATGCGTGTATGCTTGGTCCCTGCTGTACAGGGGTGAGGGTGAGGTACAGTATAGTTGAACCATTCTCTGTGTCTTCTCCTTGTTCCCTGCTGTACAGGGGTGAAGGTGTGGTACAGTATAGTTGAACCACTCTCTGTGTCTCCTTGTTCCCTGCTGTACAGGGGTGAAGGTGAGGTACAGTATAGTTGAACCATTCTCTGTGTCTCCTTGTTCCCTGCTGTACAGGGGTGAGGGTGAGGTACAGTGTAGTTGAACCACTCTCTGTGTCTCCTCCTTGTTTCCTGCTGTACAGCGGTGAAGGTGAGGTACAGTATAGTTGAACCACTCTCTGTGTCTTCTCATTGTTCCCTGCTGTACGGTGGTGAAGTTGAGGTACAGTATAGTTGAACCACACACTGTGTCTTCTCCTTGTTCCCTGCTGTACGGTGGTGAAGGTGAGGTACAGGATAGTTGAACCATTCTCTGTGTCTCCTCCTTGTTCCCTGCTGTACAGGGGTGAGGGTGAGGTACAGTGTAGTTGAACCACTCTCTGTCTCCTCCTTGTTCCCTGCTGTACGGGGGTGAAGGTGAGGTACAGGATAGTTGAACCACTCTCTGTGTCTCCTCCTTGTTCCCTGCTATACAGGGGTGAATGTGAGGTACAGTATAGTTGAACCACTCACTGTGTCTTCTCCTTGTTCCCTGCTGTACGGGGGTGAAGGTGAGGTACAGTATAGTTGAACCATTCCCTGTGTCTCCTCCTTGTTCCCTGCTGTACAGGGGTGAAGGTGAGGTACAGAATAGTTGAACCATTCTCTGTGTCTCCTTGTTCCCTGCTGTACAGGGGTGAGGGTGAGGTACAGTGTAGTTGAACCACTCTCTGTGTCTCCTCCTTGTTCCCTGCTGTACAGGGGTGAAGGTGAGGTACAGTATAGTTGAACCATTCTCTGTGTCTCCTCCTTGTTCCCTGCTGTACAGGGGTGAGGGTGAGGTACAGTGTAGTTGAACCACTCTCTGTGTCTCCTCCTTGTTCCCTGCTGTACAGTGGTGAAGGTGAGGAACAGTATAGTTGAACCACTCTCTGTGTCTCCTCCTTGTTCCCTTGTGTGTGTGTGTGTGTGTGTGCATGTGTGCGTGTGTGCGTGTTTGCGTGTTTGCGTGTGTGCGTGTGTGCTTGTGTGCTTGTGTGCGTGTGCATGGGTGCGTGTGTGCGTGCGTGCGTAGGCCTAGGAATGAATATATGCGTGTATGCTTGGTCCCTGCTGTACAGGGGTGAGGGTGAGGTACAGTATAGTTGAACCATTCTCTGTGTCTTCTCCTTGTTCCCTGCTGTACAGGGGTGAAGGTGTGGTACAGTATAGTTGAACCACTCTCTGTGTCTCCTTGTTCCCTGCTGTACAGGGGTGAAGGTGAGGTACAGTATAGTTGAACCACTCTCTGTGTCTCCTCCTTGTTGCCTGCTGTACAGGGGTGAAGGTGAGGTACAGTATAGTTGAACCATTCTCTGCGTCTCCTCCTTGTTCTCTGCTGTACAGGGATGAGGGTCAGGTACAGTACAGTTGAACCACTCCCTGTGTCTCCTCCTTGTTCCCTGCTGTACAGGGGTGAAGGTGCGGTACAGTATAGTTGAACCATTCTCTGTGTCTCCTCCTTGTTGCCTGCTGTACAGGGGTGAAGGTGTGGTACAGTATAGTTGAACCACTCTCTGTGTCTCTTTGTTCCCTGATGTACAGGGGTGAAGGTGTGGTACAGTATAATTGAACCACTCTCTGTGTCTCCTTGTTCCCTGCTGTACAGGGGTGAAGGTGAGGTACAGTATAGTTGAACCATTCTCTGTGTCTCCTTGTTCCCTGCTGTACAGGGGTGAAGGTGTGGTACAGTATAGTTGAACCATTCTCTGTGTCTCCTCCTTGTTCCCTGCTGTACAGGGGTGAGGGTGAGGTACAGTGTAGTTGAACCACTCTCTGTGTCTCCTCCTTGTTCCCTGCTGTACAGGGGTGAAGGTGAGGTACAGTATAGTTGAACCACTCATTGTGTCTTCTCCTTGTTCCCTGCTGTACGATGGTGAAGGTGAGGTACAGGATAGTTGAACCATTCTCTGTGTCTCCTCCTTGTTCCCTGCTGTACAGGGGTGAAGGTGAGGTACAGTATAGTTGAACCACTCTGTGTGTCTCCTCCTTGTTCCCTGCTGTACAGGGGTGAATGTGAGGTACAGTATAGTTGAACCACTCACTGTGTCTTCTCCTTGTTCCCTGCTGTACGGGGGTGAAGGTGAGGTACAGTATAGTTGAACCATTCTCTTTGTCTCCTCCTTGTTCCCTGCTGTACAGGAGTGAGGGTGACGTACAGTGTAGTTGAACCACTCACTGTGTCTTCTCTTTGTTCCCTGCTGTACAGGGGTGAAGGTGAGGTACAGTATAGTTGAACCACTCACTGTGTCTCCTCCTTGTACCCTGTTGTACGGGGGTGAAGGTGATGTACAGTATAGTTGAACCACTCTCTGTGTCTCCTCCTTGTTCCCTGTTGTACGGGGGTGAAGGTGAGGTACAGTATAGTTGAACCACTCTCTGTGTCTCCTCCTTGGTCCCTGCTGTACAGGGGTGAGGGTGAGGTACAGTATAGTTGAACCATTCTCTGTGTCTTCTCCTTGTTCCCTGCTGTACAGGGGTGAAGGTGTGGTACAGTATAGTTGAACCACTCTCTGTGTCTCCTTGTTCCCTGCTGTACAGGGGTGAAGGTGTGGTACAGTATAGTTGAACCATTCTCTGTGTCTCCTCCTTGTTCCCTGCTGTACAGGGGTGAGGGTGAGGTACAGTGTAGTTGAACCACTCATTGTGTCTTCTCCTTGTTCCCTGCTGTACGGTGGTGAAGGTGAGGTACAGGATAGTTGAACCATTCTCTGTGTCTCCTCCTTGTTCCCTGCTGTACAGGGGTGAGGGTGAGGTACAGTGTAGTTGAACACTCTCTGTGTCTCCTCCTTGTTCCCTGCTGTACAGGGGTGAAGGTGAGGTACAGTATAGTTGAACCACTCTCTGTGTCTCCTCCTTGGTCCCTGCTGTACAGGGGTGAGGGTGAGGTACAGTATAGTTGAACCATTCTCTGTGTCTTCTCCTTGTTCCCTGCTGTACAGGGGTGAAGGTGTGGTACAGTATAGTTGAACCACTCTCTGTGTCTCCTTGTTCCCTGCTGTACAGGGGTGAAGGTGAGGTACAGTATAGGTGAACCATTCTCTGGGTCTCCTTGTTCCCTGCTGTACAGGGGTGAAGGTGTGGTACAGTATAGTTGAACCATTCTCTGTGTCTCCTCCTTGTTCCCTGCTGTACAGGGGTGAGGGTGAGGTACAGTGTAGTTGAACCACTCTCTGTGTCTCCTTGTTCCCTGCTGTACAGGGGTGAAGGTGAGGTACAGTATAGTTGAACCACTCTCTGTGTCTCCTCCTTGTTCCCTGTTGTACGGGGGTGAAGGTGAGGTACAGTGTAGTTGAACCACTCTCTGTGTCTCCTTGTTCCCTGCTGTACGGGGGTGAAGGTGAGGTACAGTATAGTTGAACCACTCACTGTGTCTCCTCCTTGTTCCCTGTTGTACGGGGGTGAAGGTGAGGTACAGTATAGTTGAACCACTCTCTGTGTCTCCTCCTTGTTCCCTGTTGTACGGTGGTGAAGGTGAGGTACAGTATAGTTGAACCACTCTCTGTGTCTCCTCCTTGGTCCCTGCTGTACAGGGGTGAGGGTGAGGTACAGTATAGTTGAACCATTCTCTGTGTCTTCTCCTTGTTCCCTGCTGTACAGGGGTGAAGGTGTGGTACAGTATAGTTGAACCACTCTCTGTGTCTCCTTGTTCCCTGCTGTACAGGGGTGAAGGTGCGGTACAGTATAGTTGAACCATTCTCTGTGTCTCCTCCTTGTTCTCTGCTGTACAGGGATGAGGGTCAGGTACAGTACAGTTGAACCACTCCCTGTGTCTCCTCCTTGTTCCCTGCTGTACAGGGGTGAAGGTGCGGTACAGTATAGTTGAACCATTCTCTGTGTCTCCTCCTTGTTGCCTGCTGTACAGGGGTGAAGGTGTGGTACAGTATAGTTAAACCACTCTCTGTGTCTCTTTGTTCCCTGATGTACAGGGGTGAAGGTGTGGTACAGTATAGTTGAACCACCCTCTGTGTCTCCTTGTTCCCTGATGTACAGGGGTGAAGGTGAGGTACAGTATAGTTGAACCATTCTCTGTGTCTCCTTGTTCCCTGCTGTACAGGGGTGAAGGTGTGGTACAGTATAGTTGATCCATTCTCTGTGTCTCCTCCTTGTTCCCTGCTGTACAGGGGTGAAGGTGAGGTACAGTATAGTTGAACCACTCATTGTGTCTTCTCCTTGTTCCCTGCTGTACGGTGGTGAAGGTGAGGTACAGGATAGTTGAAACATTCTCTGTGTCTCCTCCTTGTTCCCTGCTGTACAGGGGTGAAGGTGTGGTACAGTATAGTTGAACCACTCTCTGTGTCTCCTTGTTCCCTGCTGTACAGGGGTGAAGGTGAGGTACAGTATAGTTGAACCATTCTCTGTGTCTCCTTGTTCCCTGCTGTACAAGGGTGAAGGTGAGATACAGTATAGTTGAACCATTCTCTGTGTCTCCTTTTTCCCTGCTGTACAGAGGTGAAGGTGAGGTAGAGTATAGTTGAACCATTCTCTGTGTCTCCTCCTTGTTCCCTGCTGTACAGGGGTGAGGGTGAGGTACAGTGTAGTTGAACCACTCTCTGTGTCTCCGCCTTGTTTCCTGCTGTACAGCGGTGAAGGTGAGGTACAGTATAGTTGAACCACTCACTGTGTCTTCTCATTGTTCCCTGCTGTACGGTGGTGAAGTTGAGGTACAGTATAGTTGAACCACTCACTGTGTCTTCTCCTTGTTCCCTGCTGTACGGTGGTGAAGGTGAGGTACAGGATAGTTGAACCATTCTCTGTGTCTCCTCCTTGTTCCCTGCTGTACAGGGGTGAGGGTGAGGTACAGTGTAGTTGAACCACTCTCTGTCTCCTCCTTGTTCCCTGCTGTACGGGGGTGAAGGTGAGGTACAGGATAGTTGAACCACTCTCTGTGTCTCCTCCTTGTTCCCTGCTATACAGGGGTGAATGTGAGGTACAGTATAGTTGAACCACTCACTGTGTCTTCTCCTTGTTCCCTGCTGTACGGGGGTGAAGGTGAGGTACAGTATAGTTGAACCATTCCCTGTGTCTCCTCCTTGTTCCCTGCTGTACAGGGGTGAAGGTGAGGTACAGAATAGTTGAACCATTCTCTGTGTCTCCTTGTTCCCTGCTGTACAGGGGTGAGGGTGAGGTACAGTGTAGTTGAACCACTCTCTGTGTATCCTCCTTGTTCCCTGCTGTACAGGGGTGAAGGTGAGGTACAGTATAGTTGAACCACTCTCTGTGTCTCCTCCTTGTTCCCTGTTGTACGGGGGTGAAGGTGAGGTACAGTATAGTTGAACCACTCTCTGTGTCTCCTCCTTGGTCCCTGCTGTACAGGGGTGAGGGTGAGGTACAGTATAGTTGAACCATTCTCTGTGTCTTCTCTTTGTTCCCTGCTGTACAGGGGTGAAGGTGTGGTACAGTATAGTTGAACCACTCTCTGTGTCTCCTTGTTCCCTGCTGTACAGGGGTGAAGGTGAGGTACAGTATAGTTGAACCATTCTATGTGTCTCCTTGTTCCCTGCTGTACAGGGGTGAAGGTGTGGTACAGTATAGTTGAACCATTCTCTGTGTCTCCTCCTTGTTCCCTGCTGTACAGGGGTGAGGGTGAGGTACAGTGTAGTTGAACCACTCATTGTGTCTTCTCCTTGTTCCCTGCTGTACGGTGGTGAAGGTGAGGTACAGGATAGTTGAACCATTCTCTGTGTCTCCTCCTTGTTCCCTGCTGTACGGGGGTGAAGGTGAGGTACAGTATAGTTGAACCACTCACTGTGTCTCCTCCTTGTTCCCTGTTGTACGGGGGTGAAGGTGAGGTACAGTATAGTTGAACCACTCTCTGTGTCTCCTTGTTCCCTGCTGTGCAAGGGTGAAGGTGAGGTACAGTATAGTTGAACCATTCTCTGTGTCTCCTTGTTCCCTGCTGTACAGGGGTGAAGGTGAGATACAGTATAGTTGAACCATTCTCTGTGTCTCCTTGTTCCCTGCTGTACAGGGGTGAAGGTGAGGTACAGTATAGTTGAACCACTCACTGTGTCTTCTCCTTGTTCCCTGCTGTACGTTGGTGAAGGTGAGGTACAGGATAGTTGAACCACTCTCTGTGTCTCCTCCTTGTTCCCTGCTGTACAGGGGTGAAGGTGAGGTACATTATAGTTGAACCACTCACTGTGTCTTCTCCTTGTTCCGTGCTGTATGGTGGTGAAGGTGAGGTATAGGATAGTTGAACCATTCTCTGTGTCTCCTCCTTGTTCCCTGCTGTACAGGGGTGAGGGTGAGGTACAGTGTAGTTGAACCACTCTCTGTGTCTCCTCCTTGTTCCCTGCTGTACGGGGGTGAAGGTGAGGTACAGGATAGTTGAACCACTCTCTGTGTCTCCTCCTTGTTCCCTGCTGTACAGGGGTGAAGGTGAGGTACAGTATAGTTGAACCATTCCCTGTGTCTCCTCCTTGTTCCCTGCTGTACAGGGGTGAAGGTGAGGTACAGAATAGTTGAACCACTCTCTGTGTCTCCTTGTTCCCTGCTGTGCAAGGGTGAAGGTGAGGTACAGTATAGTTGAACCATTCCCTGTGTCTCCTCCTTGTTCCCTGCTGTACAGGGGTGAAGGTGAGGTACAGAATAGTTGAACCATTCTCTGTGTCTCCTTGTTCCCTGCTGTACAGGGGTGAGGGTGAGGTACAGTGTAGTTGAACCACTCTCTGTGTATCCTCCTTGTTCCCTGCTGTACAGGGGTGAAGGTGAGGTACAGTATAGTTGAACCATTCTCTGTGTCTCCTCCTTGTTCCCTGCTGTACAGGGGTGAGGGTGAGGTACAGTGTAGTTGAACCACTCTCTGTGTCTCCTCCTTGTTCCCTGCTGTACAGGGGTGAAGGTGAGGAACAGTATAGTTGAACCACTCTCTGTGTCTCCTCCTTGTTCCCTTGTGTGTGTGTGTGTGTGTGCATGTGTGCGTGTGTGCGTGTTTGCGTGTGTGCGTGTGTGCGTGTGTGCGTGTGTGCGTGTGTGCTTGTGTGCTTGTGTGCGTGTGCGTGGGTGCGTGTGTGCGTGCGTGCGTAGGCCTAGGAATGAATATATGCGTGTATGCTTGGTCCCTGCTGTACAGGGGTGAGGGTGAGGTACAGTATAGTTGAACCATTCTCTGTGTCTTCTCCTTGTTCCCTGCTGTACAGGGGTGAAGGTGTGGTACAGTATAGTTGAACCACTCTCTGTGTCTCCTTGTTCCCTGCTGTACAGGGGTGAAGGTGAGGTACAGTATAGTTGAACCATTCTATGTGTCTCCTTGTTCCCTGATGTACAGGGGTGAAGGTGTGGTACAGTATAGTTGAACCATTCTCTGTGTCTCCTCCTTGTTCCCTGCTGTACAGGGGTGAGGGTGAGGTACAGTGTAGTTGAACCACTCATTGTGTCTTCTCCTTGTTCCCTGCTGTACGGTGGTGAAGGTGAGGTACAGGATAGTTGAACCACTCTCTGTGCTCCTCCTTGTTCCCTGCTGTACGGGGGTGAAGGTGAGGTACAGGATAGTTGAACCACTCTCTGTGTCTTCTCCTTGTTCCCTGCTGTACAGGGGTGAAGGTGAGGTACAGGATAGTTGAGCCATTCTCTGTGTCTCCTCCTTGTTCCCTGCTGTACGGGGGTGAAGGTGAGGTACAGTATAGTTGAACCACTCACTGTGTCTCCTCCTTGTTCCCTGTTGTACGGGGGTGAAGGTGAGGTACAGTATAGTTGAACCACTCTCTGTGTCTCCTTGTTCCCTGCTGTACAAGGGTGAAGGTGAGGTACAGTATAGTTGAACCATTCTCTGTGTCTCCTTGTTCCCTGCTGTACAGGGGTGAAGGTGAGATACAGTATAGTTGAACCATTCTCTGTGTCTCCTTGTTCCCTGCTGTATAGGGGTGAAGGTGAGGTAGAGTATAGTTGAACCATTCTCTGTGTCTCCTCCTTGTTCCCTGCTGTACAGGGGTGAGGGTGAGGTACAGTGTAGTTGAACCACTCTGTGTCTCCTCCTTGTTCCCTGCTGTACAGGGGTGAAGGTGAGGTACAGTATAGTTGAACCACTCACTGTGTCTTCTCATTGTTACCTGCTGTACGGTGGTGAAGGTGAGGTACAGGATAGTTGAACCACTCTCTCTGTCTCCTCCTTGTTCCCTGCTGTACAGGGGTGAAGGTGAGGTACAGTATAGTTGAACCACTCACTGTGTCTTCTCCTTGTTCCCTGCTGTACGGTGGTGAAGGTGAGGTACAGGATAGTTGAACCATTATCTGTGTCTCCTCCTTGTTCCCTGCTGTACAGGGGTGAGGGTGAGGTACAGTGTAGTTGAACCACTCTCTGTCTCCTCCTTGTTCCCTGCTGTACGGGGGTGAAGGTGAGGTACAGGATAGTTGAACCACTCTCTGTGTCTCCTTGTTCCCTGCTGTACGGGGGTGAAGGTGAGGTACAGTATAGTTGAACCACTCACTGTGTTTCCTCCTTGTTCCCTGTTGTACGGGGGTGAAGGTGAGGTACAGTATAGTTGAACCACTCTCTGTGTCTCCTCCTTGTTCCCGGCTGTACAGGGGTGAATGTGAGGTACAGTATAGTTGAACCACTCACTGTGTCTTCTCCTTGTTCCCTGCTGTACGTTGGTGAAGGTGAGGTACAGGATAGTTGAACCACTCTCTGTGTCTCCTCCTTGTTCCCTGCTGTACAGGGGTGAATGTGAGGTACAGTATAGTTGAACCACTCACTGTGTCTTCTCCTTGTTCCCTGCTGTACGGGGGTGAAGGTGAGGTACAGTATAGTTGAACCATTCTCTGTGTCTCCTCCTTGTTCCCTGCTGTACAGGAGTGAGGGTGACGTACAGTGTAGTTGAACCACTCACTATGTCTTATCTTTGTTCCCTGCTGTACAGGGGTGAAGGTGAGGTACAGTATAGTTGAACCACTCTGTGTGTCTCCTCCTTGTTCCCTGCTGTACAGGGGTGAATGTGAGGTACAGTATAGTTGAACCACTCACTGTGTCTTCTCCTTGTTCCCTGCTGTACGGGGGTGAAGGTGAGGTACAGTATAGTTGAACCATTCTCTTTGTCTCCTCCTTGTTCCCTGCTGTACAGGAGTGAGGGTGACGTACAGTGTAGTTGAACCACTCACTGTGTCTTCTCTTTGTTCCCTGCTGTACAGGGGTGAAGGTGAGGTACAGTATAGTTGAACCACTCACTGTGTCTCCTCCTTGTACCCTGTTGTACGGGGGTGAAGGTGAGGTACAGTATAGTTGAACCACTCTCTGTGTCTCCTCCTTGTTCCCTGTTGTACGGGGGTGAAGGTGAGGTACAGTATAGTGGAACCACTCTCTGTGTCTCCTCCTTGGTCCCTGCTGTACAGGGGTGAGGGTGAGGTACAGGATAGTTGAACCATTCTCTGTGTCTCCTCCTTGTTCCCTGCTGTACGGGGGTGAAGGTGAGGTACAGTATAGTTGAACCACTCACTGTGTCTCCTCCTTGTTCCCTGTTGTACGGGGGTGAAGGTGAGGTACAGTATAGTTGAACCACTCTCTGTGTCTCCTTGTTCCCTGCTGTGCAAGGGTGAAGGTGAGGTACAGTATAGTTGAACCATTCTCTGTGTCTCCTTGTTCCCTGCAGTACAGGGGTGAAGGTGAGATACAGTATAGTTGAACCATTCTCTGTGTCTCCTTGTTCCCTGCTGTACAGGGGTGAAGGTGAGGTACAGTATAGTTGAACCACTCACTGTGTCTTCTCCTTGTTCCCTGCTGTACGTTGGTGAAGGTGAGGTACAGGATAGTTGAACCACTCTCTGTGTCTCCTCCTTGTTCCCTGCTGTACAGGGGTGAAGGTGAGGTACATTATAGTTGAACCACTCACTGTGTCTTCTCCTTGTTCCCTGCTGTATGGTGGTGAAGGTGAGGTATAGGATAGTTGAACCATTCTCTGTGTATCCTCCTTGTTCCCTGCTGTACAGGGGTGAGGGTGAGGTACAGTGTAGTTGAACCACTCTCTGTGTCTCCTCCTTGTTCCCTGCTGTCCGGGGGTGAAGGTGAGGTACAGGATAGTTGAACCACTCTCTGTGTCTCCTCCTTGTTCCCTGCTGTACAGGGGTGAAGGTGAGCTACAGTATAGTTGAACCATTCCCTGTGTCTCCTCCTTGTTCCCTGCTGTACAGGGGTGAAGGTGAGGTACAGAATAGTTGAACCACTCTCTGTGTCTCCTTGTTCCCTGCTGTGCAAGGGTGAAGGTGAGGTACAGTATAGTTGAACCATTCCCTGTGTCTCCTCCTTGTTCCCTGCTGTACAGGGGTGAAGGTGAGGTACAGAATAGTTGAACCATTCTCTGTGTCTCCTTGTTCCCTGCTGTACAAGGGTGAGGGTGAGGTACAGTGTAGTTGAACCACTCTCTGTGTATCCTCCTTGTTCCCTGCTGTACAGGGGTGAGGGTGAGGTACAGTATAGTTGAACCATTCTCTGTGTCTCCTCCTTGTTCCCTGCTGTACAGGGGTGAGGGTGAGGTACAGTGTAGTTGAACCACTCTCTGTGTCTCCTCCTTGTTCCCTGCTGTACAGGGGTGAAGGTGAGGAACAGTATAGTTGAACCACTCTCTGTGTCTCCTTGTTCCCTGCTGTACAGGGGTGAAGGTGAGGTACAGTATAGTTGAACCACTCACTGTGTCTTCTCCTTGTTCCCTGCTGTACGGTGGTGAAGGTGAGGTACAGGATAGTTGAACCATTATCTGTGTCTCCTCCTTGTTCCCTGCTGTACAGGGGTGAGGGTGAGGTACAGTGTAGTTGAACCACTCTCTGTCTCCTCCTTGTTCCCTGCTGTACGGGGGTGAAGGTGAGGTACAGGATAGTTGAACCACTCTCTGTGTCTCCTTGTTCCCTGCTGTACGGGGGTGAAGGTGAGGTACAGTATAGTTGAACCACTCACTGTGTTTCCTCCTTGTTCCCTGTTGTACGGGGGTGAAGGTGAGGTACAGTATAGTTGAACCACTCTCTGTGTCTCCTCCTTGTTCCCGGCTGTACAGGGGTGAATGTGAGGTACAGTATAGTTGAACCACTCACTGTGTCTTCTCCTTGTTCCCTGCTGTACGTTGGTGAAGGTGAGGTACAGGATAGTTGAACCACTCTCTGTGTCTCCTCCTTGTTCCCTGCTGTACAGGGGTGAATGTGAGGTACAGTATAGTTGAACCACTCACTGTGTCTTCTCCTTGTTCCCTGCTGTACGGGGGTGAAGGTGAGGTACAGTATAGTTGAACCATTCTCTGTGTCTCCTCCTTGTTCCCTGCTGTACAGGAGTGAGGGTGACGTACAGTGTAGTTGAACCACTCACTATGTCTTATCTTTGTTCCCTGCTGTACAGGGGTGAAGGTGAGGTACAGTATAGTTGAACCACTCTGTGTGTCTCCTCCTTGTTCCCTGCTGTACAGGGGTGAATGTGAGGTACAGTATAGTTGAACCACTCACTGTGTCTTCTCCTTGTTCCCTGCTGTACGGGGGTGAAGGTGAGGTACAGTATAGTTGAACCATTCTCTTTGTCTCCTCCTTGTTCCCTGCTGTACAGGAGTGAGGGTGACGTACAGTGTAGTTGAACCACTCACTGTGTCTTCTCTTTGTTCCCTGCTGTACAGGGGTGAAGGTGAGGTACAGTATAGTTGAACCACTCACTGTGTCTCCTCCTTGTACCCTGTTGTACGGGGGTGAAGGTGAGGTACAGTATAGTTGAACCACTCTCTGTGTCTCCTCCTTGTTCCCTGTTGTACGGGGGTGAAGGTGAGGTACAGTATAGTGGAACCACTCTCTGTGTCTCCTCCTTGGTCCCTGCTGTACAGGGGTGAGGGTGAGGTACATTATAGTTGAACCACTCACTGTGTCTCCTCCTTGTTCCCTGTTGTACGGGGGTGAAGGTGAGGTACAGTATAGTTGAACCACTCTCTGTGTCTCCTTGTTCCCTGCTGTGCAAGGGTGAAGGTGTGGTACAGTATAGTTGAACCATTCTCTGTGTCTCCTTGTTCCCTGCTGTACAGGGGTGAAGGTGAGATACAGTATAGTTGAACCATTCTCTGTGTCTCCTTGTTCCCTGCTGTACAGGGGTGAAGGTGAGGTACAGTATAGTTGAACCACTCACTGTGTCTTCTCCTTGTTCCCTGCTGTACGTTGGTGAAGGTGAGGTACAGGATAGTTGAACCACTCTCTGTGTCTCCTCCTTGTTCCCTGCTGTACAGGGGTGAAGGTGAGGTACATTATAGTTGAACCACTCACTGTGTCTTCTCCTTGTTCCCTGCTGTATGGTGGTGAAGGTGAGGTATAGGATAGTTGAACCATTCTCTGTGTCTCCTCCTTGTTCCCTGCTGTACAGGGGTGAGGGTGAGGTACAGTGTAGTTGAACCACTCTCTGTGTCTCCTCCTTGTTCCCTGCTGTACGGGGGTGAAGGTGAGGTACAGGATAGTTGAACCACTCTCTGTGTCTCCTCCTTGTTCCCTGCTGTACAGGGGTGAAGGTGAGCTACAGTATAGTTGAACCATTCCCTGTGTCTCCTCCTTGTTCCCTGCTGTACAGGGGTGAAGGTGAGGTACAGAATAGTTGAACCACTCTCTGTGTCTCCTTGTTCCCTGCTGTGCAAGGGTGAAGGTGAGGTACAGTATAGTTGAACCATTCCCTGTGTCTCCTCCTTGTTCCCTGCTGTACAGGGGTGAAGGTGAGGTACAGAATAGTTGAACCATTCTCTGTGTCTCCTTGTTCCCTGCTGTACAGGGGTGAGGGTGAGGTACAGTGTAGTTGAACCACTCTCTGTGTATCCTCCTTGTTCCCTGCTGTACAGGGGTGAAGGTGAGGTACAGTATAGTTGAACCATTCTCTGTGTCTCCTCCTTGTTCCCTGCTGTACAGGGGTGAGGGTGAGGTACAGTGTAGTTGAACCACTCTCTGTGTCTCCTCCTTGTTCCCTGCTGTACAGGGGTGAAGGTGAGGAACAGTATAGTTGAACCACTCTCTGTGTCTCCTCCTTGTTCCCTTGTGTGTGTGTGTGTGTGTGTGTGTGTGTGTGTGCATGTGTGCGTGTGTGCGTGTGTGCGTGTGTGCGTGTGTGCTTGTGTGCGTGGGTGCGTGTGTGCGTGCGTGCGTAGGCCTAGGAATGAATATATGCGTGTATGCTTGGTCCCTGCTGTACAGGGGTGAGGGTGAGGTACAGTATAGTTGAACCATTCTCTGTGTCTTCTCCTTGTTCCCTGCTGTACAGGGGTGAAGGTGTGGTACAGTATAGTTGAACCACTCTCTGTGTCTCCTTGTTCCCTGCTGTACAGGGGTGAAGGTGAGGTACAGTATAGTTGAACCATTCTATGTGTCTCCTTGTTGCCTGATGTACAGGGGTGAAGGTGTGGTACAGTATAGTTGAACCATTCTCTGTGTCTCCTTGTTCCCTGCTGTATAGGGGTGAAGGTGAGGTAGAGTATAGTTGAACCATTCTCTGTGTCTCCTCCTTGTTCCCTGTTGTACGGGGGTGAAGGTGAGGTACAGTATAGTTGAACCACTCTCTGTGTCTCCTTGTTCCCTGCTGTACAAGGGTGAAGGTGAGGTACAGTATAGTTGAACCATTCTCTGTGTCTCCTTGTTCCCTGCTGTACAGGGGTGAAGGTGAGATACAGTATAGTTGAACCATTCTCTGTGTCTCCTTGTTCCCTGCTGTATAGGGGTGAAGGTGAGGTAGAGTATAGTTGAACCATTCTCTGTGTCTCCTCCTTGTTCCCTGCTGTACAGTGGTGAGGGTGAGGTACAGTGTAGTTGAACCACTCTCTGTCTCCTCCTTGTTCCCTGCTGTACAGGGGTGAAGGTGAGGTACAGTATAGTTGAACCACTCACTGTGTCTTCTCATTGTTACCTGCTGTACGGTGGTGAAGGTGAGGTACAGGATAGTTGAACCACTCTCTCTGTCTCCTCCTTGTTCCCTGCTGTACAGGGGTGAAGGTGAGGTACAGTATAGTTGAACCACTCACTGTGTCTTCTCCTTGTTCCCTGCTGTACGGTGGTGAAGGTGAGGTACAGGATAGTTGAACCATTCTCTGTGTCTCCTCCTTGTTCCCTGCTGTACAGGGGTGAGGGTGAGGTACAGTGTAGTTGAATCACTCTCTGTCTCCTCCTTGTTCCCTGCTGTACGGGGGTGAAGGTGAGGTACAGGATAGTTGAACCACTCTCTGTGTCTCCTTGTTCCCTGCTGTACGGGGGTGAAGGTGAGGTACAGTATAGTTGAACCACTCACTGTGTTTCCTCCTTGTTCCCTGTTGTACGGGGGTGAAGGTGAGGTACAGTATAGTTGAACCACTCTCTGTGTCTCCTCCTTGTTCCCGGCTGTACAGGGGTGAATGTGAGGTACAGTATAGTTGAACCACTCACTGTGTCTTCTCCTTGTTCCCTGCTGTACGTTGGTGAAGGTGAGGTACAGGATAGTTGAACCACTCTCTGTGTCTCCTCCTTGTTCCCTGCTGTACAGGGGTGAAGGTGAGGTACATTATAGTTGAACCACTCACTGTGTCTTCTCCTTGTTCCCTGCTGTATGGTGGTGAAGGTGAGGTATAGGATAGTTGAACCATTCTCTGTGTCTCCTCCTTGTTCCCTGCTATACAGGGGTGAGGGTGAGGTACAGTGTAGTTGAACCACTCTCTGTGTCTCCTCCTTGTTCCCTGCTGTACGGGTGTGAAGGTGAGGTACACAATAGTTGAACCACTATCTGTGTCTCCTCCTTGTTCCCTGCTGTACAGGGGTGAAGGTGAGGTACAGTATAGTTGAACCACTCACTGTGTCTCCTCCTTGTTCCCTGTTGTACGGGGGTGAAGGTGAGGTACAGTATAGTTGAACCACTCTCTGTGTCTCCTCCTTGTTCCCTGTTGTACGGGGGTGAAGGTGAGGTACAGTGTAGTTGAACCACTCTCTGTGTCTCCTTGTTCCCTGCTGTACGGGGGTGAAGGTGAGGTACAGTATAATTGAACCACTCACTGTGTCTCCTCCTTGTACCCTGTTGTACGGGGGTGAAGGTGAGGTACAGTATAGTTGAACCACTCTCTGTGTCTCCTCCTTGTTCCCTGTTGTACGGGGGTGAAGGTGAGGTACAGTATAGTTGAACCACTCTCTGTGTCTCCTCCTTGGTCCCTGCTGTACAGGGGTGAGGGTGAGGTACAGTATAGTTGAACCATTCTCTGTGTCTTCTCCTTGTTCCCTGCTGTACAGGGGTGAAGGTGTGGTACAGTATAGTTGAACCACTCTCTGTGTCTCCTTGTTCCCTGCTGTACAGGGGTGAAGGTGAGGTACAGTATAGTTGAACCATTCTATGTGTCTCCTTGTTGCCTGATGTACAGGGGTGAAGGTGTGGTACAGTATAGTTGAACCATTCTCTGTGTCTCCTTGTTCCCTGCTGTATAGGGGTGAAGGTGAGGTAGAGTATAGTTGAACCATTCTCTGTGTCTCCTCCTTGTTCCCTGTTGTACGGGGGTGAAGGTGAGGTACAGTATAGTTGAACCACTCTCTGTGTCTCCTTGTTCCCTGCTGTACAAGGGTGAAGGTGAGGTACAGTATAGTTGAACCATTCTCTGTGTCTCCTTGTTCCCTGCTGTACAGGGGTGAAGGTGAGATACAGTATAGTTGAACCATTCTCTGTGTCTCCTTGTTCCCTGCTGTATAGGGGTGAAGGTGAGGTAGAGTATAGTTGAACCATTCTCTGTGTCTCCTCCTTGTTCCCTGCTGTACAGTGGTGAGGGTGAGGTACAGTGTAGTTGAACCACTCTCTGTCTCCTCCTTGTTCCCTGCTGTACAGGGGTGAAGGTGAGGTACAGTATAGTTGAACCACTCACTGTGTCTTCTCATTGTTACCTGCTGTACGGTGGTGAAGGTGAGGTACAGGATAGTTGAACCACTCTCTCTGTCTCCTCCTTGTTCCCTGCTGTACAGGGGTGAAGGTGAGGTACAGTATAGTTGAACCACTCACTGTGTCTTCTCCTTGTTCCCTGCTGTACGGTGGTGAAGGTGAGGTACAGGATAGTTGAACCATTCTCTGTGTCTCCTCCTTGTTCCCTGCTGTACAGGGGTGAGGGTGAGGTACAGTGTAGTTGAATCACTCTCTGTCTCCTCCTTGTTCCCTGCTGTACGGGGGTGAAGGTGAGGTACAGGATAGTTGAACCACTCTCTGTGTCTCCTTGTTCCCTGCTGTACGGGGGTGAAGGTGAGGTACAGTATAGTTGAACCACTCACTGTGTTTCCTCCTTGTTCCCTGTTGTACGGGGGTGAAGGTGAGGTACAGTATAGTTGAACCACTCTCTGTGTCTCCTCCTTGTTCCCGGCTGTACAGGGGTGAATGTGAGGTACAGTATAGTTGAACCACTCACTGTGTCTTCTCCTTGTTCCCTGCTGTACGTTGGTGAAGGTGAGGTACAGGATAGTTGAACCACTCTCTGTGTCTCCTCCTTGTTCCCTGCTGTACAGGGGTGAAGGTGAGGTACATTATAGTTGAACCACTCACTGTGTCTTCTCCTTGTTCCCTGCTGTATGGTGGTGAAGGTGAGGTATAGGATAGTTGAACCATTCTCTGTGTCTCCTCCTTGTTCCCTGCTATACAGGGGTGAGGGTGAGGTACAGTGTAGTTGAACCACTCTCTGTGTCTCCTCCTTGTTCCCTGCTGTACGGGTGTGAAGGTGAGGTACACAATAGTTGAACCACTCTCTGTGTCTCCTCCTTGTTCCCTGCTGTACAGGGGTGAAGGTGAGGTACAGTATAGTTGAACCACTCACTGTGTCTCCTCCTTGTTCCCTGTTGTACGGGGGTGAAGGTGAGGTACAGTATAGTTGAACCACTCTCTGTGTCTCCTCCTTGTTCCCTGTTGTACGGGGGTGAAGGTGAGGTACAGTGTAGTTGAACCACTCTCTGTGTCTCCTTGTTCCCTGCTGTACGGGGGTGAAGGTGAGGTACAGTATAATTGAACCACTCACTGTGTCTCCTCCTTGTACCCTGTTGTACGGGGGTGAAGGTGAGGTACAGTATAGTTGAACCACTCTCTGTGTCTCCTCCTTGTTCCCTGTTGTACGGGGGTGAAGGTGAGGTACAGTATAGTTGAACCACTCTCTGTGTCTCCTCCTTGGTCCCTGCTGTACAGGGGTGAGGGTGAGGTACAGTATAGTTGAACCATTCTCTGTGTCTTCTCCTTGTTCCCTGCTGTACAGGGGTGAAGGTGTGGTACAGTATAGTTGAACCACTCTCTGTGTCTCCTTGTTCCCTGCTGTACAGGGGTGAAGGTGAGGTACAGTATAGTTGAACCATTCTATGTGTCTCCTTGTTCCCTGCTGTACAGGGGTGAAGGTGTGGTACAGTATAGTTGAACCATTCTCTGTGTCTCCTCCTTGTTCCCTGCTGTACAGGGGTGAGGGTGAGGTACAGTGTAGTTGAACCACTCAGTGTGTCTTCTCCTTGTTCCCTGCTGTACGGTGGTGAAGGTGAGGTACAGGATAGTTGAACCACTCTCTGTGTCTCCTTGTTCCCTGCTGTACGGGGGTGAAGGTGAGGTACAGGATAGTTGAACCACTCTCTGTGTCTTCTCCTTGTTCCCTGCTGTACAGGGGTGAAGGTGAGGTACAGGATAGTTGAACGATTCTCTGTGTCTCCTCCTTGTTCCCTGCTGTACGGGGGTGAAGGTGAGGTACAGTAAAGTTGAACCACTCTCTGTGTCTCCTTGTTCCCTGCTGTGCAAGGGTGAAGGTGAGGTACAGTATAGTTGAACCATTCTCTGTGTCTCCTTGTTCCCTGCTGTACAGGGGTGAAGGTGAGATACAGTATAGTTGAACCATTCTCTGTGTCTCCTTGTTCCCTGCTGTACTGGGGTGAAGGTGAGGTACAGTATAGTTGAACCACTCACTGTGTCTTCTCCTTGTTCCCTGCTGTACGTTGGTGAAGGTGAGGTACAGGATAGTTGAACCACTCTCTGTGTCTCCTCCTTGTTCCCTGCTGTACAGGGGTGAAGGTGAGGTACATTATAGTTGAACCACTCACTGTGTCTTCTCCTTGTTCCCTGCTGTATGGTGGTGAAGGTGAGGTATAGGACAGTTGAACCATTCTCTGTGTCTCCTCCTTGTTCCCTGTTGTACGGGGGTGAAGGTGAGGTACAGTATAGTTGAACCACTCTCTGTGTCTCCTCCTTGTTCCCGGCTGTACAGGGGTGAATGTGAGGTACAGTATAGTTGAACCACTCACTGTGTCTTCTCCTTGTTCCCTGCTGTACGTTGGTGAAGGTGAGGTACAGGATAGTTGAACCACTCTCTGTGTCTCCTCCTTGTTCCCTGCTGTACAGGGGTGAAGGTGAGGTACATTATAGTTGAACCACTCACTGTGTCTTCTCCTTGTTCCCTGCTGTATGGTGGTGAAGGTGAGGTATAGGATAGTTGAACCATTCTCTGTGTCTCCTCCTTGTTCCCTGCTATACAGGGGTGAGGGTGAGGTACAGTGTAGTTGAACCACTCTCTGTGTCTCCTCCTTGTTCCCTGCTGTACGGGTGTGAAGGTGAGGTACACAATAGTTGAACCACTCTCTGTGTCTCCTCCTTGTTCCCTGCTGTACAGGGGTGAAGGTGAGGTACAGTATAGTTGAACCACTCACTGTGTCTCCTCCTTGTTCCCTGTTGTACGGGGGTGAAGGTGAGGTACAGTATAGTTGAACCACTCTCTGTGTCTCCTCCTTGTTCCCTGTTGTACGGGGGTGAAGGTGAGGTACAGTGTAGTTGAACCACTCTCTGTGTCTCCTTGTTCCCTGCTGTACGGGGGTGAAGGTGAGGTACAGTATAATTGAACCACTCACTGTGTCTCCTCCTTGTACCCTGTTGTACGGGGGTGAAGGTGAGGTACAGTATAGTTGAACCACTCTCTGTGTCTCCTCCTTGTTCCCTGTTGTACGGGGGTGAAGGTGAGGTACAGTATAGTTGAACCACTCTCTGTGTCTCCTCCTTGGTCCCTGCTGTACAGGGGTGAGGGTGAGGTACAGTATAGTTGAACCATTCTCTGTGTCTTCTCCTTGTTCCCTGCTGTACAGGGGTGAAGGTGTGGTACAGTATAGTTGAACCACTCTCTGTGTCTCCTTGTACCCTGCTGTACAGGGGTGAAGGTGAGGTACAGTATAGTTGAACCATTCTATGTGTCTCCTTGTTCCCTGCTGTACAGGGGTGAAGGTGTGGTACAGTATAGTTGAACCATTCTCTGTGTCTCCTCCTTGTTCCCTGCTGTACAGGGGTGAGGGTGAGGTACAGTGTAGTTGAACCACTCAGTGTGTCTTCTCCTTGTTCCCTGCTGTACGGTGGTGAAGGTGAGGTACAGGATAGTTGAACCACTCTCTGTGTCTCCTCCTTGTTCCCTGCTGTACGGGGGTGAAGGTGAGGTACAGGATAGTTGAACCACTCTCTGTGTCTTCTCCTTGTTCCCTGCTGTACAGGGGTGAAGGTGAGGTACAGGATAGTTGAACGATTCTCTGTGTCTCCTCCTTGTTCCCTGCTGTACGGGGGTGAAGGTGAGGTACAGTAAAGTTGAACCACTCTCTGTGTCTCCTTGTTCCCTGCTGTGCAAGGGTGAAGGTGAGGTACAGTATAGTTGAACCATTCTCTGTGTCTCCTTGTTCCCTGCTGTACAGGGGTGAAGGTGAGATACAGTATAGTTGAACCATTCTCTGTGTCTCCTTGTTCCCTGCTGTACTGGGGTGAAGGTGAGGTACAGTATAGTTGAACCACTCACTGTGTCTTCTCCTTGTTCCCTGCTGTACGTTGGTGAAGGTGAGGTACAGGATAGTTGAACCACTCTCTGTGTCTCCTCCTTGTTCCCTGCTGTACAGGGGTGAAGGTGAGGTACATTATAGTTGAACCACTCACTGTGTCTTCTCCTTGTTCCCTGCTGTATGGTGGTGAAGGTGAGGTATAGGATAGTTGAACCATTCTCTGTGTCTCCTCCTTGTTCCCTGCTATACAGGGGTGAGGGTGAGGTACAGTGTAGTTGAACCACTCTCTGTGTCTCCTCCTTGTTCCCTGCTGTACGGGTGTGAAGGTGAGGTACACAATAGTTGAACCACTCTCTGTGTCTCCTCCTTGTTCCCTGCTGTACAGGGGTGAAAGTGAGGTACAGTATAGTTGAACCACTCACTGTGTCTCCTCCTTGTTCCCTGTTGTACGGGGGTGAAGGTGAGGTACAGTATAGTTGAACCACTCTCTGTGTCTCCTCCTTGTTCCCTGTTGTACGGGGGTGAAGGTGAGGTACAGTGTAGTTGAACCACTCTCTGTGTCTCCTTGTTCCCTGCTGTACGGGGGTGAAGGTGAGGTACAGTATAATTGAACCACTCACTGTGTCTCCTCCTTGTACCCTGTTGTACGGGGGTGAAGGTGAGGTACAGTATAGTTGAACCACTCTCTGTGTCTCCTCCTTGTTCCCTGTTGTACGGGGGTGAAGGTGAGGTACAGTATAGTTGAACCACTCTCTGTGTCTCCTCCTTGGTCCCTGCTGTACAGGGGTGAGGGTGAGGTACAGTATAGTTGAACCATTCTCTGTGTCTTCTCCTTGTTCCCTGCTGTACAGGGGTGAAGGTGTGGTACAGTATAGTTGAACCACTCTCTGTGTCTCCTTGTTCCCTGCTGTACAGGGGTGAAGGTGAGGTACAGTATAGTTGAACCATTCTATGTGTCTCCTTGTTCCCTGCTGTACAGGGGTGAAGGTGTGGTACAGTATAGTTGAACCATTCTCTGTGTCTCCTCCTTGTTCCCTGCTGTACAGGGGTGAGGGTGAGGTACAGTGTAGTTGAACCACTCAGTGTGTCTTCTCCTTGTTCCCTGCTGTACGGTGGTGAAGGTGAGGTACAGGATAGTTGAACCACTCTCTGTGTCTCCTCCTTGTTCCCTGCTGTACGGGGGTGAAGGTGAGGTACAGGATAGTTGAACCACTCTCTGTGTCTTCTCCTTGTTCCCTGCTGTACAGGGGTGAAGGTGAGGTACAGGATAGTTGAACGATTCTCTGTGTCTCCTCCTTGTTCCCTGCTGTACGGGGGTGAAGGTGAGGTACAGTAAAGTTGAACCACTCTCTGTGTCTCCTTGTTCCCTGCTGTGCAAGGGTGAAGGTGAGGTACAGTATAGTTGAACCATTCTCTGTGTCTCCTTGTTCCCTGCTGTACAGGGGTGAAGGTGAGATACAGTATAGTTGAACCATTCTCTGTGTCTCCTTGTTCCCTGCTGTACTGGGGTGAAGGTGAGGTACAGTATAGTTGAACCACTCACTGTGTCTTCTCCTTGTTCCCTGCTGTACGTTGGTGAAGGTGAGGTACAGGATAGTTGAACCACTCTCTGTGTCTCCTCCTTGTTCCCTGCTGTACAGGGGTGAAGGTGAGGTACATTATAGTTGAACCACTCACTGTGTCTTCTCCTTGTTCCCTGCTGTATGGTGGTGAAGGTGAGGTATAGGATAGTTGAACCATTCTCTGTGTCTCCTCCTTGTTCCCTGCTGTACAGGGGTGAGGGTGAGGTACAGTGTAGTTGAACCACTCTCTGTGTCTCCTCCTTGTTCCCTGCTGTACGGGGGTGAAGGTGAGGTACAGGATAGTTGAACCACTCTCTGTGTCTCCTCCTTGTTCCCTGCTGTACAGGGGTGAAGGTGAGGTACAGTATAGTTGAACCATTCCCTGTGTCTCCTCCTTGTTCCCTGCTGTACAGGGGTGAAGGTGAGGTACAGAATAGTTGAACCACTCTCTGTGTCTCCTTGTTCCCTGCTGTGCAAGGGTGAAGGTGAGGTACAGTATAGTTGAACCATTCCCTGTGTCTCCTCCTTGTTCCCTGCTGTACAGGGGTGAAGGTGAGGTACAGAATAGTTGAACCATTCTCTGTGTCTCCTTGTTCCCTGCTGTACAGGGGTGAGGGTGAGGTACAGTGTAGTTGAACCACTCTCTGTGTATCCTCCTTGTTCCCTGCTGTACAGGGGTGAAGGTGAGGTACAGTATAGTTGAACCATTCTCTGTGTCTCCTCCTTGTTCCCTGCTGTACAGGGGTGAGGGTGAGGTACAGTGTAGTTGAACCACTCTCTGTGTCTCCTCCTTGTTCCCTGCTGTACAGGGGTGAAGGTGAGGAACAGTATAGTTGAACCACTCTCTGTGTCTCCTCCTTGTTCCCTTGTGTGTGTGCGTGTTTGCGTGTGTGCGTGTGTGCGTGTGTGCTTGTGTGCGTGGGTGCGTGTGTGCGTGCGTGCGTAGGCCTAGGAATGAATATATGCGTGTATGCTTGGTCCCTGCTGTACAGGGGTGAGGGTGAGGTACAGTATAGTTGAACCATTCTCTGTGTCTTCTCCTTGTTCCCTGCTGTACAGGGGTGAAGGTGTGGTACAGTATAGTTGAACCACTCTCTGTGTCTCCTCCTTGTTCCCTTGTGTGTGTGTGTGTGTGTGTGTGTGCATGTGTGCGTGTGTGCGTGTTTGCGTGTGTGCGTGTGTGCGTGGGTGCGTGTGTGCGTGCGTGCGTAGGCCTAGGAATGAATATATGCGTGTATGCTTGGTCCCTGCTGTACAGGGGTGAGGGTGAGGTACAGTATAGTTGAACCATTCTCTGTGTCTTCTCCTTGTTCCCTGCTGTACAGGGGTGAAGGTGTGGTACAGTATAGTTGAACCACTCTCTGTGTCTCCTTGTTCCCTGCTGTACAGGGGTGAAGGTGAGGTACAGTATAGTTGAACCACTCTCTGTGTCTCCTTGTTCCCTGCTGTGCAAGGGTGAAGGTGAGGTACAGTATAGTTGAACCATTCCCTGTGTCTCCTCCTTGTTCCCTGCTGTACAGGGGTGAAGGTGAGGTACAGAATAGTTGAACCATTCTCTGTGTCTCCTTGTTCCCTGCTGTACAGGGGTGAGGGTGAGGTACAGTGTAGTTGAACCACTCTCTGTGTATCCTCCTTGTTCCCTGCTGTACAGGGGTGAAGGTGAGGTACAGTATAGTTGAACCATTCTCTGTGTCTCCTCCTTGTTCCCTGCTGTACAGGGGTGAGGGTGAGGTACAGTGTAGTTGAACCACTCTCTGTGTCTCCTCCTTGTTCCCTGCTGTACAGGGGTGAAGGTGAGGAACAGTATAGTTGAACCACTCTCTGTGTCTCCTCCTTGTTCCCTTGTGTGTGTGTGTGTGTGTGTGTGTGTGTGTGTGTGTGTGTGTGTGTGTGTGTGTGCATGTGTGCGTGTGTGCGTGTTTGCGTGTGTGCGTGTGTGCGTGTGTGCTTGTGTGCGTGGGTGCGTGTGTGCGTGCGTGCGTAGGCCTAGGAATGAATATATGCGTGTATGCTTGGTCCCTGCTGTACAGGGGTGAGGGTGAGGTACAGTATAGTTGAACCATTCTCTGTGTCTTCTCCTTGTTCCCTGCTGTACAGGGGTGAAGGTGTGGTACAGTATAGTTGAACCACTCTCTGTGTCTCCTTGTTCCCTGCTGTACAGGGGTGAAGGTGAGGTACAGTATAGTTGAACCATTCTATGTGTCTCCTTGTTCCCTGATGTACAGGGGTGAAGGTGTGGTACAGTATAGTTGAACCATTCTCTGTGTCTCCTCCTTGTTCCCTGCTGTACAGAGGTGAGGGTGAGGTACAGTGTAGTTGAACCACTCATTGTGTCTTCTCCTTGTTCCCTGCTGTACGGTGGTGAAGGTGAGGTACAGGATAGTTGAACCACTCTCTGTGCTCCTCCTTGTTCCCTGCTGTACGGGGGTGAAGGTGAGGTACAGGATAGTTGAACCACTCTCTGTGTCTTCTCCTTGTTCCCTGCTGTACAGGGGTGAAGGTGAGGTACAGGATAGTTGAACCATTCTCTGTGTCTCCTCCTTGTTCCCTGCTGTACGGGGGTGAAGGTGAGGTACAGTATAGTTGAACCACTCACTGTGTCTCCTCCTTGTTCCCTGTTGTACGGGGGTGAAGGTGAGGTACAGTATAGTTGAACCACTCTCTGTGTCTCCTTGTTCCCTGCTGTACAAGGGTGAAGGTGAGGTACAGTATAGTTGAACCATTCTCTGTGTCTCCTTGTTCCCTGCTGTACAGGGGTGAAGGTGAGATACAGTATAGTTGAACCATTCTCTGTGTCTCCTTGTTCCCTGCTGTATAGGGGTGAAGGTGAGGTAGAGTATAGTTGAACCATTCTCTGTGTCTCCTCCTTGTTCCCTGCTGTACAGGGGTGAGGGTGAGGTACAGTGTAGTTGAACCACTCTGTGTCTCCTCCTTGTTCCCTGCTGTACAGGGGTGAAGGTGAGGTACAGTATAGTTGAACCACTCACTGTGTCTTCTCATTGTTACCTGCTGTACGGTGGTGAAGGTGAGGTACAGGATAGTTGAACCACTCTCTCTGTCTCCTCCTTGTTCCCTGCTGTACAGGGGTGAAGGTGAGGTACAGTATAGTTGAACCACTCACTGTGTCTTCTCCTTGTTCCCTGCTGTACGGTGGTGAAGATGAGGTACAGGATAGTTGAACCATTCTCTGTGTCTCCTCCTTGTTCCCTGCTGTACAGGGGTGAGGGTGAGGTACAGTGTAGTTGAACCACTCTCTGTCTCCTCCTTGTTCCCTGCTGTACGGGGGTGAAGGTGAGGTACAGGATAGTTGAACCACTCTCTGTGTCTCCTTGTTCCCTGCTGTACGGGGGTGAAGGTGAGGTACAGTATAGTTGAACCACTCACTGTGTTTCCTCCTTGTTCCCTGTTGTACGGGGGTGAAGGTGAGGTACAGTATAGTTGAACCACTCTCTGTGTCTCCTCCTTGTTCCCGGCTGTACAGGGGTGAATGTGAGGTACAGTATAGTTGAACCACTCACTGTGTCTTCTCCTTGTTCCCTGCTGTACGTTGGTGAAGGTGAGGTACAGGATAGTTGAACCACTCTCTGTGTCTCCTCCTTGTTCCCTGCTGTACAGGGGTGAAGGTGAGGTACATTATAGTTGAACCACTCACTGTGTCTTCTCCTTGTTCCCTGCTGTATGGTGGTGAAGGTGAGGTATAGGATAGTTGAACCATTCTCTGTGTCTCCTCCTTGTTCCCTGCTATACAGGGGTGAGGGTGAGGTACAGTGTAGTTGAACCACTCTCTGTGTCTCCTCCTTGTTCCCTGCTGTACGGGTGTGAAGGTGAGGTACAGGATAGTTGAACCACTCTCTGTGTCTCCTCCTTGTTCCCTGCTGTACAGGGGTGAAGGTGAGGTACAGTATAGTTGAACCACTCACTGTGTCTCCTCCTTGTTCCCTGTTGTACGGGGGTGAAGGTGAGGTACAGTATAGTTGAACCACTCTCTGTGTCTCCTCCTTGTTCCCTGTTGTACGGGGGTGAAGGTGAGGTACGGTGTAGTTGAACCACTCTCTGTGTCTCCTTGTTCCCTGCTGTACGGGGGTGAAGGTGAGGTACAGTGTAGTTGAACCACTCACTGTGTCTCCTCCTTGTACCCTGTTGTACGGGGGTGAAGGTGAGGTACAGTATAGTTGAACCACTCTCTGTGTCTCCTCCTTGTTCCCTGTTGTACGGGGGTGAAGGTGAGGTACAGTATAGTTGAACCACTCTCTGTGTCTCCTCCTTGGTCCCTGCTGTACAGGGGTGAGGGTGAGGTACAGTATAGTTGAACCATTCTCTGTGTCTTCTCCTTGTTCCCTGCTGTACAGGGGTGAAGGTGTGGTACAGTATAGTTGAACCACTCTCTGTGTCTCCTTGTTCACTGCTGTACAGGGGTGAAGGTGTGGTACAGTATAGTTGAACCATTCTCTGTGTCTCCTCCTTGTTCCCTGCTGTACAGGGGTGAGGGTGAGGTACAGTGTAGTTGAACCACTCTGTGTCTCCTCCTTGTTCCCTGCTGTACGGGGGTGAAGGTGAGGTACAGGATAGTTGAACCACTCTCTGTGTCTTCTCCTTGTTCCCTGCTGTACAGGGGTGAAGGTGAGGTACAGGATAGTTGAACCATTCTCTGTGTCTCCTCCTTGTTCCCTGCTGTACGGGGGTGAAGGTGAGGTACAGTAAAGTTGAACCACTCACTGTGTCTCCTCCTTGTTCCCTGTTGTACGGGGGTGAAGGTGAGGTACAGTATAGTTGAACCACTCTCTGTGTCTCCTTGTTCCCTGCTGTACAAGGGTGAAGGTGAGGTAGAGTATAGTTGAACCATTCTCTGTATCTCCTCCTTGTTCCCTGCTGTACAGGGGTGAGGGTGAGGTACAGTGTAGTTGAACCACTCTGTGTCTCCTCCTTGTTCCCTGCTGTACAGGGGTGAAGGTGAGGTACAGTATAGTTGAACCACTCACTGTGTCTTCTCATTGTTCCCTGCTGTACGGTGGTGAAGGTGAGGTACAGGATAGTTGAACCACTCTCTCTGTCTCCTCATTGTTCCCTGCTGTACAGGGGTGAAGGTGAGGTACAGTATAGTTGAACCACTCACTGTGTCTTCTCCTTGTTCCCTGCTGTACGGTGGTGAAGGTGAGGTACAGGATAGTTGAACCATTCTCTGTGTCTCCTCCTTGTTCCCTGCTGTACAGGGGTGAGGGTGAGGTACAGTGTAGTTGAACCACTCTCTGTCTCCTCCTTGTTCCCTGCTGTACGGGGGTGAAGGTGAGGTACAGGATAGTTAAACCACTCTCTGTGTCTCCTTGTTCCCTGCTGTACGGGGGTGAAGGTGAGGTACAGTATAGTTGAACCACTCACTGTGTTTCCTCCTTGTTCCCTGTTGTACGGGGGTGAAGGTGAGGTACAGTATAGTTGAACCACTCTCTGTGTCTCCTCCTTGTTTCCGGCTGTACAGGGGTGAATGTGAGGTACAGTATAGTTGAACCACTCGCTGTGTCTTCTCCTTGTTCCCTGCTGTACGTTGGTGAAGGTGAGGTACAGGATAGTTGAACCACTCTCTGTGTCTCCTCCTTGTTCCCTGCTGTACAGGGGTGAAGGTGAGGTACATTATAGTTGAACCACTCACTGTGTCTTCTCCTTGTTCCCTGCTGTATGGTGGTGAAGGTGAGGTATAGGATAGTTGAACCATTCTCTGTGTCTCCTCCTTGTTCCCTGCTATACAGGGGTGAGGGTGAGGTACAGTGTAGTTGAACCACTCTCTGTGTCTCCTCCTTGTTCCCTGCTGTACGGGGGTGAAGGTGAGGTACAGGATAGTTGAACCACTCTCTGTGTCTCCTCCTTGTTCCCTGCTGTACAGGGGTGAAGGTGAGGTACAGTATAGTTGAACCACTCACTGTGTCTCCTCCTTGTTCCCTGTTGTACGGGGGTGAAGGTGAGGTACAGTATAGTTGAACCACTCTCTGTGTCTCCTCCTTGTTCCCTGTTGTACGGGGGTGAAGGTGAGGTACAGTGTAGTTGAACCACTCTGTGTCTCCTCATTGTTCCCTGCTGTACAGGGGTGAGGGTGAGGTACAGTGTAGTTGAACCACTCTCTGTCTCCTCCTTGTTCCCTGCTGTACGGGGGTGAAGGTGAGGTACAGGATAGTTGAACCACTCTCTGTGTCTCCTCCTTGTTCCCTGCTGTACAGGGGTGAATGTGAGGTACAGTATAGTTGAACCACTCACTGTGTCTTCTCCTTGTTCCCTGCTGTACGGGGGTGAAGGTGAGGTACAGTATAGTTGAACCATTCTCTGTGTCTCCTCCTTGTTCCCTGCTGTACAGGAGTGAGGGTGACGTACAGTGTAGTTGAACCACTCACTGTGTCTTCTCTTTGTTCCCTGCTGTACAGGGGTGAAGGTGAGGTACAGTATAGTTGAACCACTCTCTGTGTCTCCTCCTTGTTCCCTGCTGTACAGGGGTGAATGTGAGGTACAGTATAGTTGAACCACTCACTGTGTCTTCTCCTTGTTCCCTGCTGTACGGGGGTGAAGGTGAGGTACAGTATAGTTGAACCATTCTCTTTGTCTCCTCCTTGTTCCCTGCTGTACAGGAGTGAGGGTGACGTACAGTGTAGTTGAACCACTCACTGTGTCTTCTCTTTGTTCCCTGCTGTACAGGGGTGAAGGTGAGGTACAGTATAGTTGAACCACTCACTGTGTCTCCTCCTTGTACCCTGTTGTACGGGGGTGAAGTTGAGGTACAGTATAGTTGAACCACTCTCTGTGTCTCCTCTTTGTTCCCTGTTGTACGGGGGTGAAGGTGAGGTACAGTATAGTTGAACCACTCTCTGTGTCTCCTCCTTGGTCCCTGCTGTACAGGGGTGAGGGTGAGGTACAGTATAGTTGAACCATTCTCTGTGTATTCTCCTTGTTCCCTGCTGTACAGGGGTGAAGGTGTGGTACAGTATAGTTGAACCACTCTCTGTGTCTCCTTGTTCCCTGCTGTACAGGGGTGAAGGTGAGGTACAGTATAGTTGAACCATTCTATGTGTCTCCTTGTTCCCTGCTGTACAGGGGTGAAGGTGTGGTACAGTATAGTTGAACCATTCTCTGTGTCTCCTCCTTGTTCCCTGCTGTACAGGGGTGAGGGTGAGGTACAGTGTAGTTGAACCACTCATTGTGTCTTCTCCTTGTTCCCTGCTGTACGGTGGTGAAGGTGAGGTACAGGATAGTTGAACCATTCTCTGTGTCTCCTCCTTGTTCCCTGCTGTACGGGGGTGAAGGTGAGGTACAGTATAGTTGAACCACTCACTGTGTCTCCTCCTTGTTCCCTGTTGTACGGGGGTGAAGGTGAGGTACAGTATAGTTGAACCACTCTCTGTGTCTCCTTGTTCCCTGCTGTGCAAGGGTGAAGGTGAGGTACAGTATAGTTGAACCATTCTCTGTGTCTCCTTGTTCCCTGCTGTACAGGGGTGAAGGTGAGATACAGTATAGTTGAACCATTCTCTGTGTCTCCTTGTTCCCTGCTGTACAGGGGTGAAGGTGAGGTACAGTATAGTTGAACCACTCACTGTGTCTTCTCCTTGTTCCCTGCTGTACGTTGGTGAAGGTGAGGTACAGGATAGTTGAACCACTCTCTGTGTCTCCTCCTTGTTCCCTGCTGTACAGGGGTGAAGGTGAGGTACATTATAGTTGAACCACTCACTGTGTCTTCTCCTTGTTCCCTGCTGTATGGTGGTGAAGGTGAGGTATAGGATAGTTGAACCATTCTCTGTGTCTCCTCCTTGTTCCCTGCTGTACAGGGGTGAGGGTGAGGTACAGTGTAGTTGAACCACTCTCTGTGTCTCCTCCTTGTTCCCTGCTGTACGGGGGTGAAGGTGAGGTACAGGATAGTTGAACCACTCTCTGTGTCTGCTCCTTGTTCCCTGCTGTACAGGGGTGAAGGTGAGGTACAGTATAGTTGAACCACTCACTGTGTCTCCTCCTTGTTCCCTGTTGTACGGGGGTGAAGGTGAGGTACAGTATAGTTGAACCACTCTCTGTGTCTCCTCCTTGTTCCCTGTTGTACGGGGGTGAAGGTGAGGTACAGTGTAGTTGAACCACTCTCTGTGACTCCTTGTTCCCTGCTGTACGGGGGTGAAGGTGAGGTACAGTATAGTTGAACCACTCACTGTGTCTCCTCCTTGTACCCTGTTGTACGGGGGTGAAGGTGAGGTACAGTATAGTTGAACCACTCTCTGTGTCTCCTCCTTGTTCCCTGTTGTACGGGGGTGAAGGTGAGGTACAGTATAGTTGAACCACTCTCTGTGTCTCCTCCTTGGTCCCTGCTGTACAGGGGTGAGGGTGAGGTACAGTATAGTTGAACCATTCTCTGTGTCTTCTCCTTGTTCCCTGCTGTACAGGGGTGAAGGTGTGGTACAGTATAGTTGAACCACTCTCTGTGTCTCCTTGTTCCCTGCTGTACAGGGGTGAAGTTGAGGTACAGTATAGTTGAACCATTCTATGTGTCTCCTTGTTCCCTGCTGTACAGGGGTGAAGGTGTGGTACAGTATAGTTGAACCATTCTCTGTGTCTCCTCCTTGTTCCCTGCTGTACAGGGGTGAGGGTGAGGTACAGTGTAGTTGAACCACTCATTGTGTCTTCTCCTTGTTCCCAGCTGTACGGTGGTGAAGGTGAGGTACAGGATAGTTGAACCACTCTCTGTGTCTCCTCCTTGTTCCCTGCTGTACGGGGGTGAAGGTGAGGTACAGGATAGTTGAACCACTCTCTGTGTCTTCTCCTTGTTCCCTGCTGTACAGGGGTGAAGGTGAGGTACAGGATAGTTGATCCATTCTCTGTGTCTCCTCCTTGTTCCCTGCTGTACGGGGGTGAAGGTGAGGTACAGTATAGTTGAACCACTCACTGTGTCTCCTCCTTGTTCCCTGTTGTACGGGGGTGAAGGTGAGGTACAGTATAGTTGAACCACTCTCTGTGTCTCCTTGTTCCCTGCTGTACAAGGGTGAAGGTGAGGTACAGTATAGTTGAACCATTCTCTGTGTCTCCTTGTTCCCTGCTGTACAGGGGTGAAGGTGAGATACAGTATAGTTGAACCATTCTCTGTGTCTCCTTGTTCCCTGCTGTACAGGGGTGAAGGTGAGGTAGAGTATAGTTGAACCATTCTCTGTGTCTCCTCCTTGTTCCCTGCTGTACACGGGTGAGGGTGAGGTACAGTGTAGTTGAACCACTCTGTGTCTCCTCCTTGTTCCCTGCTGTACAGGGGTGAAGGTGAGGTACAGTATAGTTGAACCACTCACTGTGTCTTCTCATTGTTCCCTGCTGTACGGTGGTGAAGGTGAGGTACAGGATAGTTGAACCACTCTCTCTGTCTCCTCATTGTTCCCTGCTGTACAGGGGTGAAGGTGAGGTACAGTATAGTTGAACCACTCACTGTGTCTTCTCCTTGTTCCCTGCTGTACGGTGGTGAAGGTGAGGTACAGGATAGTTGAACCATTCTCTGTGTCTCCTCCTTTTTCCCTGCTGTACAGGGGTGAGGGTGAGGTACAGTGTAGTTGAACCACTCTCTGTCTCCTCCTTGTTCCCTGCTTTACGGGGGTGAAGGTGAGGTACAGGATAGTTAAACCACTCTCTGTGTCTCCTTGTTCCCTGCTGTACGGGGGTGAAGGTGAGGTACAGTATAGTTGAACCACTCACTGTGTTTCCTCCTTGTTCCCTGTTGTACGGGGGTAAAGGTGAGGTACATTATAGTTGAACCACTCTGTGTGTCTCCTCCTTGTTCCCGGCTGTACAGGGGTGAATGTGAGGTACAGTATAGTTGAACCACTCGCTGTGTCTTCTCCTTGTTCCCTGCTGTACGTTGGTGAAGGTGAGGTACAGGATAGTTGAACCACTCTCTGTGTCTCCTCCTTGTTCCCTGCTGTACAGGGGTGAAGGTGAGGTACATTATAGTTGAACCACTCACTGTGTCTTCTCCTTGTTCCCTGCTGTATGGTGGTGAAGGTGAGGTATAGGATAGTTGAACCATTCTCTGTGTCTCCTCCTTGTTCCCTGCTATACAGGGGTGAGGGTGAGGTACAGTGTAGTTGAACCACTCTCTGTGTCTCCTCCTTGTTCCCTGCTGTACGGGGGTGAAGGTGAGGTACAGTATAGTTGAACCACTCACTGTGTCTCCTCCTTGTTCCCTGTTGTACGGGGGTGAAGGTGAGGTACAGTATAGTTGAACCACTCTCTGTGTCTCCTCCTTGTTCCCTGTTGTACGGGGGTGAAGGTGAGGTACAGTGTAGTTGAACCACTCTGTGTCTCCTCATTGTTCCCTGCTGTACAGGGGTGAAGGTGAGGTACAGTATAGTTGAACCACTCACTGTGTCTTCTCATTGTTCCCTGCTGTACGGGGGTGAAGGTGAGGTACAGGATAGTTGAACCACTCTCTGTGTCTCCTCCTTGTTCCCTGCTGTACAGGGGTGAATGTGAGGTACAGTATAGTTGAACCACTCACTGTGTCTTCTCCTTGTTCCCTGCTGTACGGGGGTGAAGGTGAGGTACAGTATAGTTGAACCATTCTCTGTGTCTCCTCCTTGTTCCCTGCTGTACAGGAGTGAGGGTGACGTACAGTGTAGTTGAACCACTCACTGTGTCTTCTCTTTGTTCCCTGCTGTACAGGGGTGAAGGTGAGGTACAGTATAGTTGAACCACTCTCTGTGTCTCCTCCTTGTTCCCTGCTGTACAGGGGTGAATGTGAGGTACAGTATAGTTGAACCACTCACTGTGTCTTCTCCTTGTTCCCTGCTCTACGGGGGTGAAGGTGAGGTACAGTATAGTTGAACCATTCTCTGTGTCTCCTCCTTGTTCCCTGCTGTACAGGAGTGAGGGTGACGTACAGTGTAGTTGAACCACTCACTGTGTCTTCTCTTTGTTCCCTGCTGTA
The DNA here is from genome assembly GCA_963995525.1 of Escarpia spicata. Classification (NCBI taxonomy): domain Eukaryota; kingdom Metazoa; phylum Annelida; class Polychaeta; order Sabellida; family Siboglinidae; genus Escarpia; species Escarpia spicata. The sequence goes on from CAXEFP010000649.1 coordinate 126,975, forward strand.
CAGGGGTGAAGGTGAGGTACAGTATAGTTGAACCACTCACTGTGTCTCCTCCTTGTACCCGGTTGTACGGGGGTGAAGGTGAGGTACAGTATAGTTGAACCACTCTCTGTGTCTCCTCCTTGTTCCCTGTTGTACGGGGGTGAAGGTGAGGTACAGTATAGTTGAACCACTCTCTGTGTCTCCTCCTTGGTCCCTGCTGTACAGGGGTGAGGGTGACGTACAGTGTAGTTGAACCACTCACTGTGTCTTCTCTTTGTTCCCTGCTGTACAGGGGTGAAGGTGAGGTACAGTATAGTTGAACCACTCTCTGTGTCTTCTCCTTGTTCCCTGCTCTACGGGGGTGAAGGTGAGGTACAGTATAGTTGAACCATTCTCTGTGTCTCCTCCTTGTTCCCTGCTGTACAGGAGTGAGGGTGACGTACAGTGTAGTTGAACCACTCACTGTGTCTTCTCTTTGTTCCCTGCTGTACAGGGGTGAAGGTGAGGTACAGTATAGTTGAACCACTCACTGTGTCTCCTCCTTGTACCCTGTTGTACGGGGGTGAAGGTGAGGTACAGTATAGTTGAACCACTCTCTGTGTCTCCTCCTTGTTCCCTGTTGTACGGGGGTGAAGGTGAGGTACAGTATAGTTGAACCACTCTCTGTGTCTCCTCCTTGGTCCCTGCTGTACAGGGGTGAGGGTGACGTACAGTGTAGTTGAACCACTCACTGTGTCTTCTCTTTGTTCCCTGCTGTACAGGGGTGAAGGTGAGGTACAGTATAGTTGAACCACTCTCTGTGTCTCCTCCTTGTTCCCTGCTGTACAGGGGTGAATGTGAGGTACAGTATAGTTGAACCACTCACTGTGTCTTCTCCTTGTTCCCTGCTCTACGGGGGTGAAGGTGAGGTACAGTATAGTTGAACCATTCTCTGTGTCTCCTCCTTGTTCCCTGCTGTACAGGAGTGAGGGTGACGTACAGTGTAGTTGAACCACTCACTGTGTCTTCTCTTTGTTCCCTGCTGTACAGGGGTGAAGGTGAGGTACAGTATAGTTGAACCACTCACTGTGTCTCCTCCTTGTACCCTGTTGTACGGGGGTGAAGGTGAGGTACAGTATAGTTGAACCACTCTCTGTGTCTCCTCCTTGTTCCCTGTTGTACGGGGGTGAAGGTGAGGTACAGTATAGTTGAACCACTCTCTGTGTCTCCTCCTTGGTCCCTGCTGTACAGGGGTGAGGGTGAGGTACAGTATAGTTGAACCATTCTCTGTGTCTTCTCCTTGTTCCCTGCTGTACAGGGGTGAAGGTGTGGTACAGTATAGTTGAACCACTCTCTGTGTCTCCTTGTTCCCTGCTGTACAGGGGTGAAGGTGAGGTACAGTATAGTTGAACCATTCTATGTGTCTCCTTGTTCCCTGCTGTACAGGGGTGAAGGTGTGGTACAGTATAGTTGAACCATTCTTTGTGTCTCCTCCTTGTTCCCTGCTGTACAGGGGTGAGGGTGAGGTACAGTGTAGTTGAACCACTCATTGTGTCTTCTCCTTGTTCCCTGCTGTACGGTGGTGAAGGTGAGGTACAGGATAGTTGAACCACTCTCTGTGTCTCCTCCTTGTTCCCTGCTGTACGGGGGTGAAGGTGAGGTACAGGATAGTTGAACCACTCTCTGTGTCTTCTCCTTGTTCCCTGCTGTACAGGGGTGAAGGTGAGGTACAGGATAGTTGAATCATTCTCTGTGTCTCCTCCTTGTTCCCTGCTGTACGGGGGTGAAGGTGAGGTACAGTATAGTTGAACCACTCACTGTGTCTCCTCCTTGTTCCCTGTTGTACGGGGGTGAAGGTGAGGTACAGTATAGTTGAACCACTCTCTGTGTCTCCTTGTTCCCTGCTGTACAAGAGTGAAGGTGAGGTACAGTATAGTTGAACCATTCTCTGTGTCTCCTTGTTCCCTGCTGTACAGGGGTGAAGGTGAGATACAGTATAGTTGAACCATTCTCTGTGTCTCCTTGTTCCCTGCTGTACAGGGGTGAAGGTGAGGTACAGTATAGTTGAACCACTCACTGTGTCTTCTCCTTGTTCCCTGCTGTACGTTGGTGAAGGTGAGGTACAGGATAGTTGAACCACTCTCTGTGTCTCCTCCTTGTTCCCTGCTGTACAGGGGTGAAGGTGAGGTACATTATAGTTGAACCACTCACTGTGTCTTCTCCTTGTTCCCTGCTGTATGGTGGTGAAGGTGAGGTATAGGATAGTTGAACCATTCTCTGTGTCTCCTCCTTTTTCCCTGCTGTACAGGGGTAAGGGTGAGGTACAGTGTAGTTGAACCACTCTCTGTGTCTCCTCCTTGTTCCCTGCTGTACGGGGGTGAAGGTGAGGTACAGGATAGTTGAACCACTCTCTGTGTCTCCTCCTTGTTCCCTGCTGTACAGGGGTGAAGGTGAGGTACAGTATAGTTGAACCACTCACTGTGTCTCCTCCTTGTTCCCTGTTGTACGGGGGTGAAGGTGAGGTACAGTATAGTTGAACCACTCTCTGTGTCTCCTCCTTGTTCCCTGTTGTACGGGGGTGAAGGTGAGGTACAGTGTAGTTGAACCACTCTCTGTGTCTCCTTGTTCCCTGCTGTACGGGGGTGAAGGTGAGGTACAGTATAGTTGAACCACTCACTGTGTCTCCTCCTTGTACCCTGTTGTACGGGGGTGAAGGTGAGGTACAGTATAGTTGAACCACTCTCTGTGTCTCCTCCTTGTTCCCTGTTGTACGGGGGTGAAGGTGAGGTACAGTATAGTTGAACCACTCTCTGTGTCTCCTCCTTGGTCCCTGCTGTACAGGGGAGAAGGTGAGGTAGAGTATAGTTGAACCATTCTCTGTGTCTCCTCCTTGTTCCCTGCTGTACACGGGTGAGGGTGAGGTACAGTGTAGTTGAACCACTCTGTGTCTCCTCCTTGTTCCCTGCTGTACAGGGGTGAAGGTGAGGTACAGTATAGTTGAACCACTCACTGTGTCTTCTCATTGTTCCCTGCTGTACGGTGGTGAAGGTGAGGTACAGGATAGTTGAACCACTCTCTCTGTCTCCTCATTGTTCCCTGCTGTACAGGGGTGAAGGTGAGGTACAGTATAGTTGAACCACTCACTGTGTCTTCTCCTTGTTCCCTGCTGTACGGTGGTGAAGGTGAGGTACAGGATAGTTGAACCATTCTCTGTGTCTCCTCCTTTTTCCCTGCTGTACAGGGGTGAGGGTGAGGTACAGTGTAGTTGAACCACTCTCTGTCTCCTCCTTGTTCCCTGCTTTACGGGGGTGAAGGTGAGGTACAGGATAGTTAAACCACTCTCTGTGTCTCCTTGTTCCCTGCTGTACGGGGGTGAAGGTGAGGTACAGTATAGTTGAACCACTCACTGTGTTTCCTCCTTGTTCCCTGTTGTACGGGGGTAAAGGTGAGGTACATTATAGTTGAACCACTCTGTGTGTCTCCTCCTTGTTCCCGGCTGTACAGGGGTGAATGTGAGGTACAGTATAGTTGAACCACTCGCTGTGTCTTCTCCTTGTTCCCTGCTGTACGTTGGTGAAGGTGAGGTACAGGATAGTTGAACCACTCTCTGTGTCTCCTCCTTGTTCCCTGCTGTACAGGGGTGAAGGTGAGGTACATTATAGTTGAACCACTCACTGTGTCTTCTCCTTGTTCCCTGCTGTATGGTGGTGAAGGTGAGGTATAGGATAGTTGAACCATTCTCTGTGTCTCCTCCTTGTTCCCTGCTATACAGGGGTGAGGGTGAGGTACAGTGTAGTTGAACCACTCTCTGTGTCTCCTCCTTGTTCCCTGCTGTACGGGGGTGAAGGTGAGGTACAGGATAGTTGAACCACTCTCTGTGTCTCCTCCTTGTTCCCTGCTGTACATGGGTGAAGGTGAGGTACAGTATAGTTGAACCACTCACTGTGTCTCCTCCTTGTTCCCTGTTGTACGGGGGTGAAGGTGAGGTACAGTATAGTTGAACCACTCTCTGTGTCTCCTCCTTGTTCCCTGTTGTACGGGGGTGAAGGTGAGGTACAGTGTAGTTGAACCACTCTGTGTCTCCTCATTGTTCCCTGCTGTACAGGGGTGAAGGTGAGGTACAGTATAGTTGAACCACTCACTGTGTCTTCTCATTGTTCCCTGCTGTACGGGGGTGAAGGTGAGGTACAGGATAGTTGAACCACTCTCTGTGTCTCCTCCTTGTTCCCTGCTGTACAGGGGTGAATGTGAGGTACAGTATAGTTGAACCACTCACTGTGTCTTCTCCTTGTTCCCTGCTGTACGGGGGTGAAGGTGAGGTACAGTATAGTTGAACCATTCTCTGTGTCTCCTCCTTGTTCCCTGCTGTACAGGAGTGAGGGTGACGTACAGTGTAGTTGAACCACTCACTGTGTCTTCTCTTTGTTCCCTGCTGTACAGGGGTGAAGGTGAGGTACAGTATAGTTGAACCACTCTCTGTGTCTCCTCCTTGTTCCCTGCTGTACAGGGGTGAATGTGAGGTACAGTATAGTTGAACCACTCACTGTGTCTTCTCCTTGTTCCCTGCTCTACGGGGGTGAAGGTGAGGTACAGTATAGTTGAACCATTCTCTGTGTCTCCTCCTTGTTCCCTGCTGTACAGGAGTGAGGGTGACGTACAGTGTAGTTGAACCACTCACTGTGTCTTCTCTTTGTTCCCTGCTGTACAGGGGTGAAGGTGAGGTACAGTATAGTTGAACCACTCACTGTGTCTCCTCCTTGTACCCGGTTGTACGGGGGTGAAGGTGAGGTACAGTATAGTTGAACCACTCTCTGTGTCTCCTCCTTGTTCCCTGTTGTACGGGGGTGAAGGTGAGGTACAGTATAGTTGAACCACTCTCTGTGTCTCCTCCTTGGTCCCTGCTGTACAGGGGTGAGGGTGACGTACAGTGTAGTTGAACCACTCACTGTGTCTTCTCTTTGTTCCCTGCTGTACAGGGGTGAAGGTGAGGTACAGTATAGTTGAACCACTCTCTGTGTCTTCTCCTTGTTCCCTGCTCTACGGGGGTGAAGGTGAGGTACAGTATAGTTGAACCATTCTCTGTGTCTCCTCCTTGTTCCCTGCTGTACAGGAGTGAGGGTGACGTACAGTGTAGTTGAACCACTCACTGTGTCTTCTCTTTGTTCCCTGCTGTACAGGGGTGAAGGTGAGGTACAGTATAGTTGAACCACTCACTGTGTCTCCTCCTTGTACCCTGTTGTACGGGGGTGAAGGTGAGGTACAGTATAGTTGAACCACTCTCTGTGTCTCCTCCTTGTTCCCTGTTGTACGGGGGTGAAGGTGAGGTACAGTATAGTTGAACCACTCTCTGTGTCTCCTCCTTGGTCCCTGCTGTACAGGGGTGAGGGTGACGTACAGTGTAGTTGAACCACTCACTGTGTCTTCTCTTTGTTCCCTGCTGTACAGGGGTGAAGGTGAGGTACAGTATAGTTGAACCACTCTCTGTGTCTCCTCCTTGTTCCCTGCTGTACAGGTGTGAATGTGAGGTACAGTATAGTTGAACCACTCACTGTGTCTTCTCCTTGTTCCCTGCTCTACGGGGGTGAAGGTGAGGTACAGTATAGTTGAACCATTCTCTGTGTCTCCTCCTTGTTCCCTGCTGTACAGGAGTGAGGGTGACGTACAGTGTAGTTGAACCACTCACTGTGTCTTCTCTTTGTTCCCTGCTGTACAGGGGTGAAGGTGAGGTACAGTATAGTTGAACCACTCACTGTGTCTCCTCCTTGTACCCTGTTGTACGGGGGTGAAGGTGAGGTACAGTATAGTTGAACCACTCTCTGTGTCTCCTCCTTGTTCCCTGTTGTACGGGGGTGAAGGTGAGGTACAGTATAGTTGAACCACTCTCTGTGTCTCCTCCTTGGTCCCTGCTGTACAGGGGTGAGGGTGAGGTACAGTATAGTTGAACCATTCTCTGTGTCTTCTCCTTGTTCCCTGCTGTACAGGGGTGAAGGTGTGGTACAGTATAGTTGAACCACTCTCTGTGTCTCCTTGTTCCCTGCTGTACAGGGGTGAAGGTGAGGTACAGTATAGTTGAACCATTCTATGTGTCTCCTTGTTCCCTGCTGTACAGGGGTGAAGGTGTGGTACAGTATAGTTGAACCATTCTTTGTGTCTCCTCCTTGTTCCCTGCTGTACAGGGGTGAGGGTGAGGTACAGTGTAGTTGAACCACTCATTGTGTCTTCTCCTTGTTCCCTGCTGTACGGTGGTGAAGGTGAGGTACAGGATAGTTGAACCACTCTCTGTGTCTCCTCCTTGTTCCCTGCTGTACGGGGGTGAAGGTGAGGTACAGGATAGTTGAACCACTCTCTGTGTCTTCTCCTTGTTCCCTGCTGTACAGGGGTGAAGGTGAGGTACAGGATAGTTGAATCATTCTCTGTGTCTCCTCCTTGTTCCCTGCTGTACGGGGGTGAAGGTGAGGTACAGTATAGTTGAACCACTCACTGTGTCTCCTCCTTGTTCCCTGTTGTACGGGGGTGAAGGTGAGGTACAGTATAGTTGAACCACTCTCTGTGTCTCCTTGTTCCCTGCTGTACAAGAGTGAAGGTGAGGTACAGTATAGTTGAACCATTCTCTGTGTCTCCTTGTTCCCTGCTGTACAGGGGTGAAGGTGAGATACAGTATAGTTGAACCATTCTCTGTGTCTCCTTGTTCCCTGCTGTACAGGGGTGAAGGTGAGGTACAGTATAGTTGAACCACTCACTGTGTCTTCTCCTTGTTCCCTGCTGTACGTTGGTGAAGGTGAGGTACAGGATAGTTGAACCACTCTCTGTGTCTCCTCCTTGTTCCCTGCTGTACAGGGGTGAAGGTGAGGTACATTATAGTTGAACCACTCACTGTGTCTTCTCCTTGTTCCCTGCTGTATGGTGGTGAAGGTGAGGTATAGGATAGTTGAACCATTCTCTGTGTCTCCTCCTTTTTCCCTGCTGTACAGGGGTAAGGGTGAGGTACAGTGTAGTTGAACCACTCTCTGTGTCTCCTCCTTGTTCCCTGCTGTACGGGGGTGAAGGTGAGGTACAGGATAGTTGAACCACTCTCTGTGTCTCCTCCTTGTTCCCTGCTGTACAGGGGTGAAGGTGAGGTACAGTATAGTTGAACCACTCACTGTGTCTCCTCCTTGTTCCCTGTTGTACGGGGGTGAAGGTGAGGTACAGTATAGTTGAACCACTCTCTGTGTCTCCTCCTTGTTCCCTGTTGTACGGGGGTGAAGGTGAGGTACAGTGTAGTTGAACCACTCTCTGTGTCTCCTTGTTCCCTGCTGTACGGGGGTGAAGGTGAGGTACAGTATAGTTGAACCACTCACTGTGTCTCCTCCTTGTACCCTGTTGTACGGGGGTGAAGGTGAGGTACAGTATAGTTGAACCACTCTCTGTGTCTCCTCCTTGTTCCCTGTTGTACGGGGGTGAAGGTGAGGTACAGTATAGTTGAACCACTCTCTGTGTCTCCTCCTTGGTCCCTGCTGTACAGGGGTGAGGGTGAGGTACAGTATAGTTGAACCATTCTCTGTGTCTTCTCCTTGTTCCCTGCTGTACAGGGGTGAAGGTGTGGTACAGTATAGTTGAACCACTCTCTGTGTCTCCTTGTTCCCTGCTGTACAGGGGTGAAGGTGAGGTACAGTATAGTTGAACCATTCTATGTGTCTCCTTGTTCCCTGCTGTACAGGGGTGAAGGTGTGGTACAGTATAGTTGAACCATTCTCTGTGTCTCCTCCTTGTTCCCTGCTATACAGGGGTGAGGGTGAGGTACAGTGTAGTTGAACCACTCATTGTGTCTTCTCCTTGTTCCCTGCTGTACGGTGGTGAAGGTGAGGTACAGGATAGTTGAACCACTCTCTGTGTCTCCTCCTTGTTCCCTGTTGTACGGGGGTGAAGGTGAGGTACAGGATAGTTGAACCACTCTCTGTGTCTTCTCCTTGTTCCCTGCTGTACAGGGGTGAAGGTGAGGTACAGGATAGTTGATCCATTCTCTGTGTCTCCTCCTTGTTCCCTGCTGTACGGGGGTGAAGGTGAGGTACAGTATAGTTGAACCACTCACTGTGTCTCCTCCTTGTTCCCTGTTGTACGGGGGTGAAGGTGAGGTACAGTATAGTTGAACCACTCTCTGTGTCTCCTTGTTCCCTGCTGTACAAGGGTGAAGGTGAGGTACAGTATAGTTGAACCATTCTCTGTGTCTCCTTGTTCCCTGCTGTACAGGGGTGAAGGTGAGATACAGTATAGTTGAACCATTCTCTGTGTCTCCTCCTTGTTCCCTGCTGTACACGGGTGAGGGTGAGGTACAGTGTAGTTGAACCACTCTGTGTCTCCTCCTTGTTCCCTGCTGTACAGGGGTGAAGGTGAGGTACAGTATAGTTGAACCACTCACTGTGTCTTCTCATTGTTCCCTGCTGTACGGTGGTGAAGGTGAGGTACAGGATAGTTGAACCACTCTCTCTGTCTCCTCCTTGTTCCCTGCTGTACAGGGGTGAAGGTGAGGTACAGTATAGTTGAACCACTCACTGTGTCTTCTCCTTGTTCCCTGCTGTACGGTGGTGAAGGTGAGGTACAGGATAGTTGAACCATTCTCTGTGTCTCCTCCTTGTTCCCTGCTGTACAGGGGTGAGGGTGAGGTACAGTGTAGTTGAACCACTCTCTGTCTCCTCCTTGTTCCCTGCTGTACGGGGGTGAAGGTGAGGTACAGGATAGTTGAACCACTCTCTGTGTCTCCTCCTTGTTCCCTGCTGTACAGGGGTGAATGTGAGGTACAGTATAGTTGAACCACTCACTGTGTCTTCTCCTTGTTCCCTGCTGTACGGGGGTGAAGGTGAGGTACAGTATAGTTGAACCATTCTCTGTGTCTCCTCCTTGTTCCCTGCTGTACAGGAGTGAGGGTGACGTACAGTGTAGTTGAACCACTCACTGTGTCTTCTCTTTGTTCCCTGCTGTACAGGGGTGAAGGTGAGGTACAGTATAGTTGAACCATTCTCTGTGTCTCCTCCTTGTTCCCTGCTGTACAGGGGTGAGGGTGAGGTACAGTATAGTTGAACCACTCTCTGTGTCTCCTCCTTGTTCCCTGTTGTACGGGGGTGAAGGTGAGGTACAGTGTAGTTGAACCACTCTCTGTGTCTCCTTGTTCCCTGCTGTGCGGGGGTGAAGGTGAGGTACAGTATAGTTGAACCACTCACTGTGTCTCCTCCTTGTTCCCTGTTGTACTGGGGTGAAGGTGAGGTACAGTATAGTTGAACCACTCTCTGTGTCTCCTCCTTGTTCCCTGTTGTACGGGGTGAAGGTGAGGTACAGTATAGTTGAACCACTCTCTGTGTCTCCTCCTTGGTCCCTGCTGTACAGGGGTGAGGGTGAGGTACAGTATAGTTGAACCATTCTCTGTGTCTTCTCCTTGTTCCCTGCTGTACAGGGGTGAAGGTGTGGTACAGTATAGTTGAACCACTCTCTGTGTCTCCTTGTTCCCTGCTGTACAGGGGTGAAGGTGAGGTACAGTATATTTGAACCACTCACTGTGTCTTCTCCTTGTTCCCTGCTGTACAGGGGTGAAGGTGTGGTACAGTATAGTTGAACCATTCTCTGTGTCTCCTCCTTGTTCCCTGCTGTACAGGGGTGAGGGTGAGGTACAGTGTAGTTGAACCACTCTCTGTGTCTCCTCCTTGTTCCCTGCTGTACAGGGGTGAAGGTGAGGTACAGTATAGTTGAACCACTCATTGTGTCTTCTCCTTGTTCCCTGCTGTACGGTGGTGAAGGTGAGGTACAGGATAGTTGAACCACTCTCTGTGTCTCCTCCTTGTTCCCTGCTGTACGGGGGTGAAGGTGAGGTACAGGATAGTTGAACCACTCTCTGTGTCTCCTCCTTGTTCCATGCTGTACAGGGGTGAAGGTGAGGTACATGATAGTTGAACCACTCTCTGTGTCTCCTCCTTGTTCCCTGCTGTACGGGGGTGAAGGTGAGGTACAGGATAGTTGAACCACTCTCTGTGTCTCCTCCTTGTTCCCTGTTGTACGGGGGTGAAGGTGAGGTACAGTATAGTTGAACCACTCTCTCTGTCTCCTCCTTGTTCCCTGTTGTACGGGGGTGAAGGTGAGGTACAGTGTAGTTGAACCACTCTCTGTGTCTCCTTGTTCCCTGCTGTACGGGGGTGAAGGTGAGGTACAGTATAGTTGAACCACTCACTGTGTTTCCTCCTTGTTCCCTGTTGTACGGGGGTGAAGGTGAGGTAGAGTATAGTTGAACCACTCTCTGTGTCTCCTCCTTGTTCCCTGCTGTACGTTGGTGAAGGTGAGGTACAGGATAGTTGAACCACTCTCTGTGTCTCCTCCTTGTTCCCTGCTGTACAGTGGTGAAGGTGAGGTACATTATAGTTGAACCACTCACTGTGTCTTCTCCTTGTTCCCTGCTGTATGGTGGTGAAGGTGAGGTATAGGATAGTTGAACCATTCTCTGTGTCTCCTCCTTGTTCCCTGCTGTACAGGGGTGAGGGTGAGGTACAGTGTAGTTGAACCACTCTCTGTGTCTCCTCCTTGTTCCCTGCTGTACGGGGGTGAAGGTGAGGTACAGGATAGTTGAACCACTCTCTGTGTCTCCTCCTTGTTCCCTGCTGTACAGTGGTGAAGGTGAGGTACAGTATAGTTGAACCACTCACTGTGTCTCCTCCTTGTTCCCTGTTGTACGGGGGTGAAGGTGAGGTACAGTATAGTTGAACCACTCTCTGTGTCTCCTCCTTGTTCCCTGTTGTACGGGGGTGAAGGTGAGGTACAGTATAGTTGAACCACTCACTGTGTCTCCTCCTTGTTCCCTGTTGTACGGGGGTGAAGGTGAGGTACAGTATAGTTGAACCACTCTCTGTGTCTCCTCCTTGTTCCCTGCTGTACAAGGGTGAAGGTGAGGTACAGTATAGTTGAACCATTCTCTGTGTCTCCTTGTTCCCTGCTGTACAGGGGTGAAGGTGAGATACAGTATAGTTGAACCATTCTCTGTGTCTCCTTGTTCCCTGCTGTACATGGGTGAAGGTGAGGTAGAGTATAGTTGAACCATTCTCTGTGTCTCATCCTTGTTCCCTGCTGTACAGGGGTGAGGGTGAGGTACAGTGTAGTTGAACCACTCTGTGTCTCCTCCTTGTTCCCTGCTGTACAGGGGTGAAGGTGAGGTACAGTATAGTTGAACCACTCACTGTGTCTTCTCATTGTTCCCTGCTGTACGTTGGTGAAGGTGAGGTACAGGATAGTTGAACCACTCTCTCTGTCTCCTCCTTGTTCCCTGCTGTTCAGGGGTGAAGGTGAGGTACAGTATAGTTGAACCACTCACTGTGTCTTCTCCTTGTTCCCTGCTGTACGGTGGTGAAGGTGAGGTACAGGATAGTTGAACCATTCTCTGTGTCTCCTCCTTGTTCCCTGCTGTACAGGGGTGAGGGTGAGGTACAGTGTAGTTGAACCACTCTCTGTCCCCTCCTTGTTCCCTGCTGTACGGGGGTGAAGGTGAGGTACAGAATAATTGAACCACTCTCTGTGTCTCCTCCTTGTTCCCTGCTGTACAGGTGTGAATGTGAGGTACAGTATAGTTGAACCACTCACTGTGTCTTCTCCTTGTTCCCTGCTGTACGGGGGTGAAGGTGAGGTACAGTATAGTTGAACCATTCTCTGTGTCTCCTCCTTGTTCCCTGCTGTACAGGGGTGAAGGTGAGGTACAGAATAGTTGAACCATTCTCTGTGTCTCCTCCTTGTTCCCTGCTTTACAGGGGTGAGGGTGAGGTACAGTATAGTTAAACCACTCTCTGTGTCTCCTTGTTCCCTGCTGTACAGCGGTGAAGGTGAGGTACAGTATAGTTGAACCATTCTCTGTGTCTCCTCCTTGTTCCCTGCTGTACAGGGGTGAGGGTGACGTACAGTGTAGTTGAACCACTCACTGTGTCTTCTCTTTGTTCCCTGCTGTACAGGGGTGAAGGTGAGGTACAGTATAGTTGAACCATTCTCTGTGTCTCCTCCTTGTTCCCTGCTGTACAGGGGTGAGGGTGAGGTACAGTGTAGTTGAACCACTCTCTGTGTCTCCTCCTTGTTCCCGGCTGTACAGGGGTGAGGGTGAGGGTGAGGTACAGTATAGTTGAACCACTCTCTGTGTCTCCTCCTTGTTCCCTGTTGTACGGGGGTGAAGGTGAGGTACAGTGTAGTTGAACCACTCTCTGTGTCTCCTTGTTCCCTGCTGTACGGGGGTGAAGGTGAGGTACAGTATAGTTGAACCACTCACTGTGTCTCCTCCTTGTTCCCTGTTGTACTGGGGTGAAGGTGAGGTACAGTATAGTTGAACCACTCTCTGTGTCTCCTCCTTGTTCCCTGTTGTACGGGGGTGAAGGTGAGGTACAGTATAGTTGAACCACTCTCTGTGTCTCCTCCTTGGTCCCTGCTGTACAGGGGTGAGGGTGAGGTACAGTATAGTTGAACCATTCTCTGTGTCTTCTCCTTGTTCCCTGCTGTACAGGGGTGAAGGTGTGGTACAGTATAGTTGAACCACTCTCTGTGTCTCCTTGTTCCCTGCTGTACAGGGGTGAAGGTGAGGTACAGTATAGTTGAACCACTCACTGTATCTTCTCCTTGTTCCCTGCTGTACAGGGGTGAAGGTGTGGTACAGTATAGTTGAACCATTCTCTGTGTCTCCTCCTTGTTCCCTGCTGTACAGGGGTGAGGGTGAGGTACAGTGTAGTTGAACCACTCTCTGTGTCTCCTCCTTGTTCCCTGCTGTACAGGGGTGAAGGTGAGGTACAGTATAGTTGAACCACTCATTGTGTCTTCTCCTTGTTCCCTGCTGTACGGTGGTGAAGGTGAGGTACAGGATAGTTGAACCACTCTCTGTGTCTCCTTGTTCCCTGCTGTACGGGGGTGAAGGTGAGGTACAGGATAGTTGAACCACTCTCTGTGTCTCCTCCTTGTTCCATGCTGTACAGGGGTGAAGGTGAGGTACAGGATAGTTGAACCATTCTCTGTGTCTCCTCCTTGTTCCCTGCTGTACGGGGGTGAAGGTGAGGTACAGTATAGTTGAACCACTCACTGTGTCTCCTCCTTGTTCCCTGTTGTACGGGGGTGAAGGTGAGGTACAGTATAGTTGAACCACTCTCTGTGTCTCCTCCTTGTTCCCTGTTGTATGGAGGTGAAGGTGAGGTACAGTGTAGTTGAACCACTCTTTGTGTCTCCTTGTTCCCTGCTGTACGGGGGTGAAGGTGAGGTACAGTATAGTTGAACCATTCTCTGTGTCTCCTTGTTCCCTGCTGTACAGGGGTGAAGGTGAGATACAGTATAGTTGAACCATTCTCTGTGTCTCCTTGTTCCCTGCTGTACATGGGTGAAGGTGAGGTAGAGTATAGTTGAACCATTCTCTGTGTCTCATCCTTGTTCCCTGCTGTACAGGGGTGAGGGTGAGGTACAGTGTAGTTGAACCACTCTGTGTCTCCTCCTTGTTCCCTGCTGTACAGGGGTGAAGGTGTGGTACAGTATAGTTGAACCACTCACTGTGTCTTCTCATTGTTCCCTGCTGTACGGTGGTGAAGGTGAGGTACAGGATAGTTGAACCACTCTCTCTGTCTCCTCCTTGTTCCCTGCTGTTCAGGGGTGAAGGTGAGGTACAGTATAGTTGAACCACTCACTGTGTCTTCTCCTTGTTCCCTGCTGTACGGTGGTGAAGGTGAGGTACAGGATAGTTGAACCATTCTCTGTGTCTCCTCCTTGTTCCCTGCTGTACAGGGGTGAGGGTGAGGTACAGTGTAGTTGAACCACTCTCTGTCCCCTCCTTGTTCCCTGCTGTACGGGGGTGAAGGTGAGGTACAGAATAATTGAACCACTCTCTGTGTCTCCTCCTTGTTCCCTGCTGTACAGGTGTGAATGTGAGGTACAGTATAGTTGAACCACTCACTGTGTCTTCTCCTTGTTCCCTGCTGTACGGGGGTGAAGGTGAGGTACAGTATAGTTGAACCATTCTCTGTGTCTCCTCCTTGTTCCCTGCTGTACAGGGGTGAAGGTGAGGTACAGAATAGTTGAACCATTCTCTGTGTCTCCTCCTTGTTCCCTGCTTTACAGGGGTGAGGGTGAGGTACAGTATAGTTAAACCACTCTCTGTGTCTCCTTGTTCCCTGCTGTACAGCGGTGAAGGTGAGGTACAGTATAGTTGAACCATTCTCTGTGTCTCCTCCTTGTTCCCTGCTGTACAGGGGTGAGGGTGACGTACAGTGTAGTTGAACCACTCACTGTGTCTTCTCTTTGTTCCCTGCTGTACAGGGGTGAAGGTGAGGTACAGTATAGTTGAACCATTCTCTGTGTCTCCTCCTTGTTCCCTGCTGTACAGGGGTGAGGGTGAGGTACAGTGTAGTTGAACCACTCTCTGTGTCTCCTCCTTGTTCCCGGCTGTACAGGGGTGAGGGTGAGGGTGAGGTACAGTATAGTTGAACCACTCTCTGTGTCTCCTCCTTGTTCCCTGTTGTACGGGGGTGAAGGTGAGGTACAGTGTAGTTGAACCACTCTCTGTGTCTCCTTGTTCCCTGCTGTACGGGGGTGAAGGTGAGGTACAGTATAGTTGAACCACTCACTGTGTCTCCTCCTTGTTCCCTGTTGTACTGGGGTGAAGGTGAGGTACAGTATAGTTGAACCACTCTCTGTGTCTCCTCCTTGTTCCCTGTTGTACGGGGGTGAAGGTGAGGTACAGTATAGTTGAACCACTCTCTGTGTCTCCTCCTTGGTCCCTGCTGTACAGGGGTGAGGGTGAGGTACAGTATAGTTGAACCATTCTCTGTGTCTTCTCCTTGTTCCCTGCTGTACAGGGGTGAAGGTGTGGTACAGTATAGTTGAACCACTCTCTGTGTCTCCTTGTTCCCTGCTGTACAGGGGTGAAGGTGAGGTACAGTATAGTTGAACCACTCACTGTATCTTCTCCTTGTTCCCTGCTGTACAGGGGTGAAGGTGTGGTACAGTATAGTTGAACCATTCTCTGTGTCTCCTCCTTGTTCCCTGCTGTACAGGGGTGAGGGTGAGGTACAGTGTAGTTGAACCACTCTCTGTGTCTCCTCCTTGTTCCCTGCTGTACAGGGGTGAAGGTGAGGTACAGTATAGTTGAACCACTCATTGTGTCTTCTCCTTGTTCCCTGCTGTACGGTGGTGAAGGTGAGGTACAGGATAGTTGAACCACTCTCTGTGTCTCCTTGTTCCCTGCTGTACGGGGGTGAAGGTGAGGTACAGGATAGTTGAACCACTCTCTGTGTCTCCTCCTTGTTCCATGCTGTACAGGGGTGAAGGTGAGGTACAGGATAGTTGAACCATTCTCTGTGTCTCCTCCTTGTTCCCTGCTGTACGGGGGTGAAGGTGAGGTACAGTATAGTTGAACCACTCACTGTGTCTCCTCCTTGTTCCCTGTTGTACGGGGGTGAAGGTGAGGTACAGTATAGTTGAACCACTCTCTGTGTCTCCTCCTTGTTCCCTGTTGTATGGAGGTGAAGGTGAGGTACAGTGTAGTTGAACCACTCTTTGTGTCTCCTTGTTCCCTGCTGTACGGGGGTGAAGGTGAGGTACAGTATAGTTGAACCACTCACTGTGTCTCCTCCTTGTTCCCTGTTGTACGGTGGTGAAGGTGAGGTACAGTATAGTTGAACCACTCTCTGTGTCTCCTCCTTGTTCCCTGTTGTATGGGGGTGAAGGTGAGGTACAGTGTAGTTGAACCACTCTCTGTGTCTCCTTGTTCCCTGCTGTACGGGGGTGAAGGTGAGGTACAGTATAGTTGAACCACTCACTGTGTCTCCTCCTTGTTACCTGTTGTACGGGGGTGAGGGTGAGGTACAGTATAGTTGAACCATTCTCTGTGTCTTCTCCTTGTTCCCTGCTGTACAGGGGTGAAGGTGTGGTACAGTATAGTTGAACCACTCTCTGTGTCTCCTTGTTCCCTGCTGTACAGGGGTGAAGGTGAGGTACAGTATAGTTGAACCATTCTATGTGTCTCCTTGTTCCCTGCTGTACAGGGGTGAAGGTGTGGTACAGTATAGTTGAACCATTCTCTGTGTCTCCTCCTTGTTCCCTGCTGTACAGGGGTGAGGGTGAGGTACAGTGTAGTTGAACCACTCATTGTGTCTTCTCCTTGTTCCCTGCTGTACGGTGGTGAAGGTGAGGTACAGGATAGTTGAACCACTCTCTGTGTCTCCTCCTTGTTCCCTGCTGTACAGGGGTGAAGGTGAGGTACAGGATAGTTGAACCATTCTCTGTGTCTCCTCCTTGTTCCCTGCTGTACGGGGGTGAAGGTGAGGTACAGTATAGTTGAACCACTCACTGTGTCTCCTCCTTGTTCCCTGTTGTACGGGGGTGAAGGTGAGGTACAGTATAGTTGAACCACTCTCTGTGTCTCCTTGTTCCCTGCTGTACAGGGGTGAAGGTGAGGTACAGTATAGTTGAACCATTCTCTGTGTCTCCTTGTTCCCTGCTGTACAGGGGTGAAGGTGAGATACAGTATAGTTGAACCATTATCTGTGTCTCCTTGTTCCCTGCTGTACAGGGGTGAAGGTGAGGTAGAGTATAGTTGAACCATTCTCTGTGTCTCCTCCTTGTTCCCTGCTGTACAGGGGTGAGGGTGAGGTACAGTATAGTTGAACCACTCTCTGTGTCTCCTCCTTGTTCCCTGTTGTACGGGGGTGAAGGTGAGGTACAGTGTAGTTGAACCACTCTCTGTGTCTCCTTGTTCCCTGCTGTACGGGGGTGAAGGTGAGGTACAGTATAGTTGAACCACTCACTGTGTCTCCTCCTTGTTCCCTGTTGTACTGGGGTGAAGGTGAGGTACAGTATAGTTGAACCACTCTCTGTGTCTCCTCCTTGTTCCCTGTTGTACGGGGGTGAAGGTGAGGTACAGTATAGTTGAACCACTCTCTGTGTCTCCTCCTTGGTCCCTGCTGTACAGGGGTGAGGGTGAGGTACAGTATAGTTGAACCATTCTCTGTGTCTTCTCCTTGTTCCCTGCTGTACAGGGGTGAAGGTGTGGTACAGTATAGTTGAACCACTCTCTGTGTCTCCTTGTTCCCTGCTGTACAGGGGTGAAGGTGAGGTACAGTATAGTTGAACCACTCACTGTATCTTCTCCTTGTTCCCTGCTGTACAGGGGTGAAGGTGTGGTACAGTATAGTTGAACCATTCTCTGTGTCTCCTCCTTGTTCCCTGCTGTACAGGGGTGAGGGTGAGGTACAGTGTAGTTGAACCACTCTCTGTGTCTCCTCCTTGTTCCCTGCTGTACAGGGGTGAAGGTGAGGTACAGTATAGTTGAACCACTCATTGTGTCTTCTCCTTGTTCCCTGCTGTACGGTGGTGAAGGTGAGGTACAGGATAGTTGAACCACTCTCTGTGTCTCCTTGTTCCCTGCTGTACGGGGGTGAAGGTGAGGTACAGGATAGTTGAACCACTCTCTGTGTCTCCTCCTTGTTCCATGCTGTACAGGGGTGAAGGTGAGGTACAGGATAGTTGAACCATTCTCTGTGTCTCCTCCTTGTTCCCTGCTGTACGGGGGTGAAGGTGAGGTACAGTATAGTTGAACCACTCACTGTGTCTCCTCCTTGTTCCCTGTTGTACGGGGGTGAAGGTGAGGTACAGTATAGTTGAACCACTCTCTGTGTCTCCTCCTTGTTCCCTGTTGTATGGAGGTGAAGGTGAGGTACAGTGTAGTTGAACCACTCTTTGTGTCTCCTTGTTCCCTGCTGTACGGGGGTGAAGGTGAGGTACAGTATAGTTGAACCACTCACTGTGTCTCCTCCTTGTTCCCTGTTGTACGGTGGTGAAGGTGAGGTACAGTATAGTTGAACCACTCTCTGTGTCTCCTCCTTGTTCCCTGTTGTATGGGGGTGAAGGTGAGGTACAGTGTAGTTGAACCACTCTCTGTGTCTCCTTGTTCCCTGCTGTACGGGGGTGAAGGTGAGGTACAGTATAGTTGAACCACTCACTGTGTCTCCTCCTTGTTACCTGTTGTACGGGGGTGAGGGTGAGGTACAGTATAGTTGAACCATTCTCTGTGTCTTCTCCTTGTTCCCTGCTGTACAGGGGTGAAGGTGTGGTACAGTATAGTTGAACCACTCTCTGTGTCTCCTTGTTCCCTGCTGTACAGGGGTGAAGGTGAGGTACAGTATAGTTGAACCATTCTATGTGTCTCCTTGTTCCCTGCTGTACAGGGGTGAAGGTGTGGTACAGTATAGTTGAACCATTCTCTGTGTCTCCTCCTTGTTCCCTGCTGTACAGGGGTGAGGGTGAGGTACAGTGTAGTTGAACCACTCATTGTGTCTTCTCCTTGTTCCCTGCTGTACGGTGGTGAAGGTGAGGTACAGGATAGTTGAACCACTCTCTGTGTCTCCTCCTTGTTCCCTGCTGTACAGGGGTGAAGGTGAGGTACAGGATAGTTGAACCATTCTCTGTGTCTCCTCCTTGTTCCCTGCTGTACGGGGGTGAAGGTGAGGTACAGTATAGTTGAACCACTCACTGTGTCTCCTCCTTGTTCCCTGTTGTACGGGGGTGAAGGTGAGGTACAGTATAGTTGAACCACTCTCTGTGTCTCCTTGTTCCCTGCTGTACAGGGGTGAAGGTGAGGTACAGTATAGTTGAACCATTCTCTGTGTCTCCTTGTTCCCTGCTGTACAGGGGTGAAGGTGAGATACAGTATAGTTGAACCATTATCTGTGTCTCCTTGTTCCCTGCTGTACAGGGGTGAAGGTGAGGTAGAGTATAGTTGAACCATTCTCTGTGTCTCCTCCTTGTTCCCTGCTGTACAGGGGTGAAGGTGAGGTACAGTATAGTTGAACCACTCACTGTGTCTTCTCATTGTTCCCTGCTGTACGGTGGTGAAGGTGAGGTACAGGATAGTTGAACCACTCTCTCTGTCTCCTCCTTGTTCCCTGCTGTACAGGGGTGAAGGTGAGGTACAGTATAGTTGAACCACTCACTGTGTCTTCTCCTTGTTCCCTGCTGTACAGGGGTGAAGGTGAGGTACAGGATAGTTGAACCATTCTCTGTGTCTCCTCCTTGTTCCCTGCTGTACGGGGGTGAAGGTGAGGTACAGTATAGTTGAACCACTCACTGTGTCTCCTCCTTGTTCCCTGTTGTACGGGGGTGAAGGTGAGGTACAGTATAGTTGAACCACTCTCTGTGTCTCCTTGTTCCCTGCTGTACAAGGGTGAAGGTGAGGTACAGTATAGTTGAACCATTCTCTGTGTCTCCTTGTTCCCTGCTGTACAGGGGTGAAGGTGAGATACAGTATAGTTGAACCATTCTCTGTGTCTCCTTGTTCCCTGCTGTACAGGGGTGAAGGTGAGGTACAGTATAGTTGAACCACTCACTGTGTCTTCTCCTTGTTCCCTGCTGTACGTTGGTGAAGGTGAGGTACAGGATATTTGAACCACTCTCTGTGTCTCCTCCTTGTTCCCTGCTGTACAGGGGTGAAGGTGAGGTACATTATAGTTGAACCACTCACTGTGTCTTCTCCTTGTTCCCTGCTGTATGGTGGTGAAGGTGAGGTATAGGATAGTTGAACCATTCTCTGTGTCTCCTCCTTGTTCCCTGCTGTACAGGGGTGAGGGTGAGGTACAGTGTAGTTGAACCACTCTCTGTGTCTCCTCCTTGTTCCCTGCTGTACGGGGGTGAAGGTGAGGTACAGGATAGTTGAACCACTCTCTGTGTCTCCTCCTTGTTCCCTGCTGTACAGGGGTGAAGGTGAGGTACAGTATAGTTGAACCACTCACTGTGTCTCCTCCTTGTTCCCTGTTGTACGGGGGTGAAGGTAAGGTACAGTATAGTTGAACCATTCTCTGTGTCTCCTCCTTGTTCCCTGCTGTACAGGGGTGAGGGTGAGGTACAGTGTAGTTGAACCACTCATTGTGTCTTCTCCTTGTTCCCTGCTGTACGGTGGTGAAGGTGAGGTACAGGATAGTTGAACCACTCTCTGTGTCTCCTCCTTGTTCCCTGCTGTACAGGGGTGAAGGTGAGGTACAGGATAGTTGAACCATTCTCTGTGTCTCCTCCTTGTTCCCTGCTGTACGGGGGTGAAGGTGAGGTACAGTATAGTTGAACCACTCACTGTGTCTCCTCCTTGTTCCCTGTTGTACGGGGGTGAAGGTGAGGTACAGTATAGTTGAACCACTCTCTGTGTCTCCTTGTTCCCTGCTGTACAGGGGTGAAGGTGAGGTACAGTATAGTTGAACCATTCTCTGTGTCTCCTTGTTCCCTGCTGTACAGGGGTGAAGGTGAGATACAGTATAGTTGAACCATTATCTGTGTCTCCTTGTTCCCTGCTGTACAGGGGTGAAGGTGAGGTAGAGTATAGTTGAACCATTCTCTGTGTCTCCTCCTTGTTCCCTGCTGTACAGGGGTGAAGGTGAGGTACAGTATAGTTGAACCACTCACTGTGTCTTCTCATTGTTCCCTGCTGTACGGTGGTGAAGGTGAGGTACAGGATAGTTGAACCACTCTCTCTGTCTCCTCCTTGTTCCCTGCTGTACAGGGGTGAAGGTGAGGTACAGGATAGTTGAACCATTCTCTGTGTCTCCTCCTTGTTCCCTGCTGTACGGGGGTGAAGGTGAGGTACAGTATAGTTGAACCACTCACTGTGTCTCCTCCTTGTTCCCTGTTGTACGGGGGTGAAGGTGAGGTACAGTATAGTTGAACCACTCTCTGTGTCTCCTTGTTCCCTGCTGTACAAGGGTGAAGGTGAGGTACAGTATAGTTGAACCATTCTCTGTGTCTCCTTGTTCCCTGCTGTACAGGGGTGAAGGTGAGATACAGTATAGTTGAACCATTCTCTGTGTCTCCTTGTTCCCTGCTGTACAGGGGTGAAGGTGAGGTACAGTATAGTTGAACCACTCACTGTGTCTTCTCCTTGTTCCCTGCTGTACGTTGGTGAAGGTGAGGTACAGGATATTTGAACCACTCTCTGTGTCTCCTCCTTGTTCCCTGCTGTACAGGGGTGAAGGTGAGGTACATTATAGTTGAACCACTCACTGTGTCTTCTCCTTGTTCCCTGCTGTATGGTGGTGAAGGTGAGGTATAGGATAGTTGAACCATTCTCTGTGTCTCCTCCTTGTTCCCTGCTGTACAGGGGTGAGGGTGAGGTACAGTGTAGTTGAACCACTCTCTGTGTCTCCTCCTTGTTCCCTGCTGTACGGGGGTGAAGGTGAGGTACAGGATAGTTGAACCACTCTCTGTGTCTCCTCCTTGTTCCCTGCTGTACAGGGGTGAAGGTGAGGTACAGTATAGTTGAACCACTCACTGTGTCTCCTCCTTGTTACCTGTTGTACGGGGGTGAGGGTGAGGTACAGTATAGTTGAACCATTCTCTGTGTCTTCTCCTTGTTCCCTGCTGTACAGGGGTGAAGGTGTGGTACAGTATAGTTGAACCACTCTCTGTGTCTCCTTGTTCCCTGCTGTACAGGGGTGAAGGTGAGGTACAGTATAGTTGAACCACTCTCTGTGTCTCCTTGTTCCCTGCTGTACAGGGGTGAAGGTGAGGTACAGTATAGTTGAACCATTCTATGTGTCTCCTTGTTCCCTGCTGTACAGGGGTGAAGGTGTGGTACAGTATAGTTGAACCATTCTCTGTGTCTCCTCCTTGTTCCCTGCTGTACAGGGGTGAGGGTGAGGTACAGTGTAGTTGAACCACTCATTGTGTCTTCTCCTTGTTCCCTGCTGTACGGTGGTGAAGGTGAGGTACAGGATAGTTGAACCACTCTCTGTGTCTCCTCCTTGTTCCCTGCTGTACAGGGGTGAAGGTGAGGTACAGGATAGTTGAACCATTCTCTGTGTCTCCTCCTTGTTCCCTGCTGTACGGGGGTGAAGGTGAGGTACAGTATAGTTGAACCACTCACTGTGTCTCCTCCTTGTTCCCTGTTGTACGGGGGTGAAGGTGAGGTACAGTATAGTTGAACCACTCTCTGTGTCTCCTTGTTCCCTGCTGTACAGGGGT
This sequence comes from Escarpia spicata, assembly GCA_963995525.1. Lineage (NCBI taxonomy): Eukaryota > Metazoa > Annelida > Polychaeta > Sabellida > Siboglinidae > Escarpia > Escarpia spicata. The sequence goes on from CAXEFP010000649.1 coordinate 148,896, forward strand.
GAAGGTGAGGTACAGTATAGTTGAACCATTCTCTGTGTCTCCTTGTTCCCTGCTGTACAGGGGTGAAGGTGAGATACAGTATAGTTGAACCATTATCTGTGTCTCCTTGTTCCCTGCTGTACAGGGGTGAAGGTGAGGTAGAGTATAGTTGAACCATTCTCTGTGTCTCCTCCTTGTTCCCTGCTGTACAGGGGTGAAGGTGAGGTACAGTATAGTTGAACCACTCACTGTGTCTTCTCATTGTTCCCTGCTGTACGGTGGTGAAGGTGAGGTACAGGATAGTTGAACCACTCTCTCTGTCTCCTCCTTGTTCCCTGCTGTACAGGGGTGAAGGTGAGGTACAGTATAGTTGAACCACTCACTGTGTCTTCTCCTTGTTCCCTGCTGTACAGGGGTGAAGGTGAGGTACAGGATAGTTGAACCATTCTCTGTGTCTCCTCCTTGTTCCCTGCTGTACGGGGGTGAAGGTGAGGTACAGTATAGTTGAACCACTCACTGTGTCTCCTCCTTGTTCCCTGTTGTACGGGGGTGAAGGTGAGGTACAGTATAGTTGAACCACTCTCTGTGTCTCCTTGTTCCCTGCTGTACAAGGGTGAAGGTGAGGTACAGTATAGTTGAACCATTCTCTGTGTCTCCTTGTTCCCTGCTGTACAGGGGTGAAGGTGAGATACAGTATAGTTGAACCATTCTCTGTGTCTCCTTGTTCCCTGCTGTACAGGGGTGAAGGTGAGGTACAGTATAGTTGAACCACTCACTGTGTCTTCTCCTTGTTCCCTGCTGTACGTTGGTGAAGGTGAGGTACAGGATATTTGAACCACTCTCTGTGTCTCCTCCTTGTTCCCTGCTGTACAGGGGTGAAGGTGAGGTACATTATAGTTGAACCACTCACTGTGTCTTCTCCTTGTTCCCTGCTGTATGGTGGTGAAGGTGAGGTATAGGATAGTTGAACCATTCTCTGTGTCTCCTCCTTGTTCCCTGCTGTACAGGGGTGAGGGTGAGGTACAGTGTAGTTGAACCACTCTCTGTGTCTCCTCCTTGTTCCCTGCTGTACGGGGGTGAAGGTGAGGTACAGGATAGTTGAACCACTCTCTGTGTCTCCTCCTTGTTCCCTGCTGTACAGGGGTGAAGGTGAGGTACAGTATAGTTGAACCACTCACTGTGTCTCCTCCTTGTTCCCTGTTGTACGGGGGTGAAGGTAAGGTACAGTATAGTTGAACCACTCTCTGTGTCTCCTCCTTGTTCCCTGTTGTACGGGGGTGAAGGTGAGGTACAGTGTAGTTGAACCACTCTCTGTGTCTCCTTGTTCCCTGCTGTACGGGGGTGAAGGTGAGGTACAGTATAGTTGAACCACTCACTGTGTCTCCTCCTTGTACCCTGTTGTACGGGGGTGAAGGTGAGGTACAGTATAGTTGAACCACTCTCTGTGTCTCCTCCTTGTTCCCTGTTGTACGGGGGTGAAGGTGAGGTACAGTATAGTTGAACCACTCTCTGTGTCTCCTCCTTGGTCCCTGCTGTACAGGGGTGAGGGTGAGGTACAGTATAGTTGAACCATTATCTGTGTCTTCTCCTTGATCCCTGCTGTACAGGGGTGAAGGTGTGGTACAGTATAGTTGAACCACTCTCTGTGTCTCCTTGTTCTCTGCTGTACAGGGGTGAAGGTGAGGTACAGTATAGTTGAACCATTCTATGTGTCTCCTTGTTCCCTGCTGTACAGGGGTGAAGGTGTGGTACAGTATAGTTGAACCATTCTCTGTGTCTCCTCCTTGTTCCCTGCTGTACAGGGGTGAGGGTGAGGTACAGTGTAGTTGAACCACTCATTGTGTCTTCTCCTTGTTCCCTGCTGTACGGTGGTGAAGGTGAGGTACAGGATAGTTGAACCACTCTCTGTGTCTCCTCCTTGTTCCCTGCTGTACGGGGGTGAAGGTGAGGTACAGGATAGTTGATCCATTCTCTGTGTCTCCTCCTTGTTCCCTGCTGTACGGGGGTGAAGGTGAGGTACAGTATAGTTGAACCACTCACTGTGTCTCCTCCTTGTTCCCTGTTGTACGGGGGTGAAGGTGAGGTACAGTATAGTTGAACCACTCTCTGTGTCTCCTTGTTCCCTGCTGTACAAGGGTGAAGGTGAGGTACAGTATAGTTGAACCATTCTCTGTGTCTCCTTGTTCCCTGCTGTACAGGGGTGAAGGTGAGATACAGTATAGTTGAACCATTCTCTGTGTCTCCTTGTTCCCTGCTGTACAGGGGTGAAAGTGAGGTAGAGTATAGTTGAACCATTCTCTGTGTCTCCTCCTTGTTCCCTGCTGTACACGGGTGAGGGTGAGGTACAGTGTAGTTGAACCACTCTGTGTCTCCTCCTTGTTCCCTGCTGTACAGGGGTGAAGGTGAGGTACAGTATAGTTGAACCACTCACTGTGTCTTCTCATTGTTCCCTGCTGTACGGTGGTGAAGGTGAGGTACAGGATAGTTGAACCACTCTCTCTGTCTCCTCCTTGTTCCCTGCTGTACAGGGGTGAAGGTGAGGTACAGTATAGTTGAACCACTCACTGTGTCTTCTCCTTGTTCCCTGCTGTACGGTGGTGAAGGTGAGGTACAGGATAGTTGAACCATTCTCTGTGTCTCCTCCTTGTTCCCTGCTGTACAGAGGTGAATGTGAGGTACAGTATAGTTGAACCACTCACTGTGTCTTCTCCTTGTTCCCTGCTGTACGGGGGTGAAGGTGAGGTACAGTATAGTTGAACCATTCTCTGTGTCTCCTCCTTGTTCCCTGCTGTACAGGAGTGAGGGTGACGTACAGTGTAGTTGAACCACTCACTGTGTCTTCTCTTTGTTCCCTGCTGTACAGGGGTGAAGGTGAGGTACAGTATAGTTGAACCATTCTCTGTGTCTCCTTGTTCCCTGCTGTACAGGGGTGAAGGTGAGGTACAGTATATTTGAACCACTCACTGTGTCTTCTCCTTGTTCCCTGCTGTACAGGGGTGAAGGTGTGGTACAGTATAGTTGAACCATTCTCTGTGTCTCCTCCTTGTTCCCTGCTGTACAGGGGTGAGGGTGAGGTACAGTGTAGTTGAACCACTCTCTGTGTCTCCTCCTTGTTCCCTGCTGTACAGGGGTGAAGGTGAGGTACAGTATAGTTGAACCACTCATTGTGTCTTCTCCTTGTTCCCTGCTGTACGGTGGTGAAGGTGAGGTACAGGATAGTTGAACCACTCTCTGTGTCTCCTCCTTGTTCCCTGCTGTACGGGGGTGAAGGTGAGGTACAGGATAGTTGAACCACTCTCTGTGACTCCTCCTTGTTCCATGCTGTACAGGGGTGAAGGTGAGGTACATGATAGTTGAACCACTCTCTGTGTCTCCTCCTTGTTCCCTGCTGTACGGGGGTGAAGGTGAGGTACAGGATAGTTGAACCACTCTCTGTGTCTCCTCCTTGTTCCCTGTTGTACGGGGGTGAAGGTGAGGTACAGTATAGTTGAACCACTCACTGTGTCTTCTCATTGTTCCCTGCTGTACGGTGGTGAAGGTGAGGTACAGGATAGTTGAACCACTCTCTCTGTCTCCTCCTTGTTCCCTGCTGTACAGGGGTGAAGGTGAGGTACAGTATAGTTGAACCACTCACTGTGTCTTCTCCTTGTTCCCTGCTGTACAGGGGTGAAGGTGAGGTACAGGATAGTTGAACCATTCTCTGTGTCTCCTCCTTGTTCCCTGCTGTACGGGGGTGAAGGTGAGGTACAGTATAGTTGAACCACTCACTGTGTCTCCTCCTTGTTCCCTGTTGTACGGGGGTGAAGGTGAGGTACAGTATAGTTGAACCACTCTCTGTGTCTCCTTGTTCCCTGCTGTACAAGGGTGAAGGTGAGGTACAGTATAGTTGAACCATTCTCTGTGTCTCCTTGTTCCCTGCTGTACAGGGGTGAAGGTGAGATACAGTATAGTTGAACCATTCTCTGTGTCTCCTTGTTCCCTGCTGTACAGGGGTGAAGGTGAGGTACAGTATAGTTGAACCACTCACTGTGTCTTCTCCTTGTTCCCTGCTGTACGTTGGTGAAGGTGAGGTACAGGATATTTGAACCACTCTCTGTGTCTCCTCCTTGTTCCCTGCTGTACAGGGGTGAAGGTGAGGTACATTATAGTTGAACCACTCACTGTGTCTTCTCCTTGTTCCCTGCTGTATGGTGGTGAAGGTGAGGTATAGGATAGTTGAACCATTCTCTGTGTCTCCTCCTTGTTCCCTGCTGTACAGGGGTGAGGGTGAGGTACAGTGTAGTTGAACCACTCTCTGTGTCTCCTCCTTGTTCCCTGCTGTACGGGGGTGAAGGTGAGGTACAGGATAGTTGAACCACTCTCTGTGTCTCCTCCTTGTTCCCTGCTGTACAGGGGTGAAGGTGAGGTACAGTATAGTTGAACCACTCACTGTGTCTCCTCCTTGTTCCCTGTTGTACGGGGGTGAAGGTGAGGTACAGTATAGTTGAACCACTCTCTGTGTCTCCTCCTTGTTCCCTGTTGTACGGGGGTGAAGGTGAGGTACAGTGTAGTTGAACCACTCTCTGTGTCTCCTTGTTCCCTGCTGTACGGGGGTGAAGGTGAGGTACAGTATAGTTGAACCACTCACTGTGTCTCCTCCTTGTACCCTGTTGTACGGGGGTGAAGGTGAGGTACAGTATAGTTGAACCACTCTCTGTGTCTCCTCCTTGTTCCCTGTTGTACGGGGGTGAAGGTGAGGTACAGTATAGTTGAACCACTCTCTGTGTCTCCTCCTTGGTCCCTGCTGTACAGGGGTGAGGGTGAGGTACAGTATAGTTGAACCATTATCTGTGTCTTCTCCTTGATCCCTGCTGTACAGGGGTGAAGGTGTGGTACAGTATAGTTGAACCACTCTCTGTGTCTCCTTGTTCTCTGCTGTACAGGGGTGAAGGTGAGGTACAGTATAGTTGAACCATTCTATGTGTCTCCTTGTTCCCTGCTGTACAGGGGTGAAGGTGTGGTACAGTATAGTTGAACCATTCTCTGTGTCTCCTCCTTGTTCCCTGCTGTACAGGGGTGAGGGTGAGGTACAGTGTAGTTGAACCACTCATTGTGTCTTCTCCTTGTTCCCTGCTGTACGGTGGTGAAGGTGAGGTACAGGATAGTTGAACCACTCTCTGTGTCTCCTCCTTGTTCCCTGCTGTACGGGGGTGAAGGTGAGGTACAGGATAGTTGATCCATTCTCTGTGTCTCCTCCTTGTTCCCTGCTGTACGGGGGTGAAGGTGAGGTACAGTATAGTTGAACCACTCACTGTGTCTCCTCCTTGTTCCCTGTTGTACGGGGGTGAAGGTGAGGTACAGTATAGTTGAACCACTCTCTGTGTCTCCTTGTTCCCTGCTGTACAAGGGTGAAGGTGAGGTACAGTATAGTTGAACCATTCTCTGTGTCTCCTTGTTCCCTGCTGTACAGGGGTGAAGGTGAGATACAGTATAGTTGAACCATTCTCTGTGTCTCCTTGTTCCCTGCTGTACAGGGGTGAAAGTGAGGTAGAGTATAGTTGAACCATTCTCTGTGTCTCCTCCTTGTTCCCTGCTGTACACGGGTGAGGGTGAGGTACAGTGTAGTTGAACCACTCTGTGTCTCCTCCTTGTTCCCTGCTGTACAGGGGTGAAGGTGAGGTACAGTATAGTTGAACCACTCACTGTGTCTTCTCATTGTTCCCTGCTGTACGGTGGTGAAGGTGAGGTACAGGATAGTTGAACCACTCTCTCTGTCTCCTCCTTGTTCCCTGCTGTACAGGGGTGAAGGTGAGGTACAGTATAGTTGAACCACTCACTGTGTCTTCTCCTTGTTCCCTGCTGTACGGTGGTGAAGGTGAGGTACAGGATAGTTGAACCATTCTCTGTGTCTCCTCCTTGTTCCCTGCTGTACAGAGGTGAATGTGAGGTACAGTATAGTTGAACCACTCACTGTGTCTTCTCCTTGTTCCCTGCTGTACGGGGGTGAAGGTGAGGTACAGTATAGTTGAACCATTCTCTGTGTCTCCTCCTTGTTCCCTGCTGTACAGGAGTGAGGGTGACGTACAGTGTAGTTGAACCACTCACTGTGTCTTCTCTTTGTTCCCTGCTGTACAGGGGTGAAGGTGAGGTACAGTATAGTTGAACCATTCTCTGTGTCTCCTTGTTCCCTGCTGTACAGGGGTGAAGGTGAGGTACAGTATATTTGAACCACTCACTGTGTCTTCTCCTTGTTCCCTGCTGTACAGGGGTGAAGGTGTGGTACAGTATAGTTGAACCATTCTCTGTGTCTCCTCCTTGTTCCCTGCTGTACAGGGGTGAGGGTGAGGTACAGTGTAGTTGAACCACTCTCTGTGTCTCCTCCTTGTTCCCTGCTGTACAGGGGTGAAGGTGAGGTACAGTATAGTTGAACCACTCATTGTGTCTTCTCCTTGTTCCCTGCTGTACGGTGGTGAAGGTGAGGTACAGGATAGTTGAACCACTCTCTGTGTCTCCTCCTTGTTCCCTGCTGTACGGGGGTGAAGGTGAGGTACAGGATAGTTGAACCACTCTCTGTGACTCCTCCTTGTTCCATGCTGTACAGGGGTGAAGGTGAGGTACATGATAGTTGAACCACTCTCTGTGTCTCCTCCTTGTTCCCTGCTGTACGGGGGTGAAGGTGAGGTACAGGATAGTTGAACCACTCTCTGTGTCTCCTCCTTGTTCCCTGTTGTACGGGGGTGAAGGTGAGGTACAGTATAGTTGAACCACTCTCTCTGTCTCGTCCTTGTTCCCTGTTGTACGGTGGTGAAGGTGAGGTACAGTGTATTTGAACCACTCTCTGTGTCTCCTTGTTACCTGCTGTACGGGGGTGAAGGTGAGGTACAGTATAGTTGAACCACTCACTGTGTTTCCTCCTTGTTCCCTGTTGTACGGGGGTGAAGGTGAGGTACAGTATAGTTGAACCACTCTCTGTGTCTCCTCCTTGTTCCCTGTTGTACGGGGGTGAAGGTGAGGTACAGTATAGTTGAACCACTCTCTCTGTCTCGTCCTTGTTCCCTGTTGTACGGTGGTGAAGGTGAGGTACAGTGTATTTGAACCACTCTCTGTGTCTCCTTGTTACCTGCTGTACGGGGGTGAAGGTGAGGTACAGTATAGTTGAACCACTCACTGTGTTTCCTCCTTGTTCCCTGTTGTACGGGGGTGAAGGTGAGGTACAGTATAGTTGAACCACTCTCTGTGTCTCCTCCTTGTTCCCTGCTGTACGTTGGTGAAGGTGAGGTACAGGATAGTTGAACCACTCTCTGTGTCTCCTCCTTGTTCCCTGCTGTACAGGGGTGAAGGTGAGGTACATTATAGTTGAACCACTCACTGTGTCTTCTCCTTGTTCCCTGCTGTATGGTGGTGAAGGTGAGGTATAGGATAGTTGAACCATTCTCTGTGTCTCCTCCTTGTTCCCTGCTGTACAGGGGTGAGGGTGAGGTACAGTGTAGTTGAACCACTCTCTGTGTCTCCTCCTTGTTCCCTGCTGTACGGGGGTGAAGGTGAGGTACAGTATAGTTGAACCATTCTCTGTGTCTCCTCCTTGTTCCCTGCTGTACAGGAGTGAGGGTGACGTACAGTGTAGTTGAACCACTCACTGTGTCTTCTCTTTGTTCCCTGCTGTACAGGGGTGAAGGTGAGGTACAGTATAGTTGAACCATTCTCTGTGTCTCCTTGTTCCCTGCTGTACAGGGGTGAAGGTGAGGTACAGTATATTTGAACCACTCACTGTGTCTTCTCCTTGTTCCCTGCTGTACAGGGGTGAAGGTGTGGTACAGTATAGTTGAACCATTCTCTGTGTCTCCTCCTTGTTCCCTGCTGTACAGGGGTGAGGGTGAGGTACAGTGTAGTTGAACCACTCTCTGTGTCTCCTCCTTGTTCCCTGCTGTACAGGGGTGAAGGTGAGGTACAGTATAGTTGAACCACTCATTGTGTCTTCTCCTTGTTCCCTGCTGTACGGTGGTGAAGGTGAGGTACAGGATAGTTGAACCACTCTCTGTGTCTCCTCCTTGTTCCCTGCTGTACGGGGGTGAAGGTGAGGTACAGGATAGTTGAACCACTCTCTGTGACTCCTCCTTGTTCCATGCTGTACAGGGGTGAAGGTGAGGTACATGATAGTTGAACCACTCTCTGTGTCTCCTCCTTGTTCCCTGCTGTACGGGGGTGAAGGTGAGGTACAGGATAGTTGAACCACTCTCTGTGTCTCCTCCTTGTTCCCTGTTGTACGGGGGTGAAGGTGAGGTACAGTATAGTTGAACCACTCTCTCTGTCTCGTCCTTGTTCCCTGTTGTACGGTGGTGAAGGTGAGGTACAGTGTATTTGAACCACTCTCTGTGTCTCCTTGTTACCTGCTGTACGGGGGTGAAGGTGAGGTACAGTATAGTTGAACCACTCACTGTGTTTCCTCCTTGTTCCCTGTTGTACGGGGGTGAAGGTGAGGTACAGTATAGTTGAACCACTCTCTGTGTCTCCTCCTTGTTCCCTGTTGTACGGGGGTGAAGGTGAGGTACAGTATAGTTGAACCACTCTCTCTGTCTCGTCCTTGTTCCCTGTTGTACGGTGGTGAAGGTGAGGTACAGTGTATTTGAACCACTCTCTGTGTCTCCTTGTTACCTGCTGTACGGGGGTGAAGGTGAGGTACAGTATAGTTGAACCACTCACTGTGTTTCCTCCTTGTTCCCTGTTGTACGGGGGTGAAGGTGAGGTACAGTATAGTTGAACCACTCTCTGTGTCTCCTCCTTGTTCCCTGCTGTACGTTGGTGAAGGTGAGGTACAGGATAGTTGAACCACTCTCTGTGTCTCCTCCTTGTTCCCTGCTGTACAGGGGTGAAGGTGAGGTACATTATAGTTGAACCACTCACTGTGTCTTCTCCTTGTTCCCTGCTGTATGGTGGTGAAGGTGAGGTATAGGATAGTTGAACCATTCTCTGTGTCTCCTCCTTGTTCCCTGCTGTACAGGGGTGAGGGTGAGGTACAGTGTAGTTGAACCACTCTCTGTGTCTCCTCCTTGTTCCCTGCTGTACGGGGGTGAAGGTGAGTTACAGGATAGTTGAACCACTCTCTGTGTCTCCTCCTTGTTCCCTGCTGTACAGTGGTGAAGGTGAGGTACAGTATAGTTGAACCACTCACTGTGTCTCCTCCTTGTTCCCTGTTGTACGGGGGTGAAGGTGAGGTACAGTATAGTTGAACCACTCTCTGTGTCTCCTCCTTGTTCCCTGTTGTACGGGGGTGAAGGTGAGGTACAGTGTAGTTGAACCACTCTCTGTGTCTCCTTGTTCCCTGCTGTACGGGGGTGAAGGTGAGGTACAGTATAGTTGAACCACTCACTGTGTCTCCTCTTTGTACCCTGTTGTACGAGGGTGAAGGTGAGGTACAGTATAGTTGAACCACTCTCTGTGTCTCCTCCTTGTTCCCTGTTGTACGGGGGTGAAGGTGAGGTACAGTATAGTTGAACCACTCTCTGTGTCTCCTCCTTGGTCCCTGCTGTACAGGGGTGAAGGTGAGGTACAGTATAGTTGAACCATTCTCTGTGTCTTCTCCTTGTTCCCTGCTGTACAGGGGTGAAGGTGTGGTACAGTATAGTTGAACCACTCTCTGTGTCTCCTTGTTCCCTGCTGTACAGGGGTGAAGGTGAGGTACAGTATAGTTGAACCATTCTATGTGTCTCCTTGTTCCCTGCTGTACAGGGGTGAAGGTGTGGTACAGTATAGTTGAACCATTCTCTGTGTCTCCTCCTTGTTCCCTGCTGTACAGGGGTGAGGGTGAGGTACAGTGTAGTTGAACCACTTATTGTGTCTTCTCCTTGTTCCCTGCTGTACGGTGGTGAAGGTGAGGTACAGGATAGTTGAACCACTCTCTGTGTCTCCTCCTTGTTCCCTGCTGTACGGGGGTGAAGGTGAGGTACAGGATAGTTGAACCACTCTCTGTGTCTTCTCCTTGTTCCCTGCTGTACAGGGGTGAAGGTGAGGTACAGGATAGTTGAACCATTCTCTGTGTCTCCTCCTTGTTCCCTGCTGTACGGGGGTGAAGGTGAGGTACAGTATAGTTGAACCATTCTCTGTGTCTCCTCCTTGTTCCCTGCTGTACAGGAGTGAGGGTGACGTACAGTGTAGTTGAACCACTCACTGTGTCTTCTCTTTGTTCCCTGCTGTACAGGGGTGAAGGTGAGGTACAGTATAGTTGAACCATTCTCTGTGTCTCCTTGTTCCCTGCTGTACAGGGGTGAAGGTGAGGTACAGTATATTTGAACCACTCACTGTGTCTTCTCCTTGTTCCCTGCTGTACAGGGTTGAAGGTGTGGTACAGTATAGTTGAACCATTCTCTGTGTCTTCTCCTTGTTCCCTGCTGTACAGGGGTGAGGGTGAGGTACAGTGTAGTTGAACCACTCTCTGTGTCTCCTCCTTGTTCCCTGCTGTACAGGGGTGAAGGTGAGGTACAGTATAGTTGAACCACTCATTGTGTCTTCTCCTTGTTCCCTGCTGTACGGTGGTGAAGGTGAGGTACAGGATAGTTGAACCACTCTCTGTGTCTCCTCCTTGTACCCTGCTGTACGGGGGTGAAGGTGAGGTACAGGATAGTTGAACCACTCTCTGTGACTCCTTGTTCCATGCTGTACAGGGGTGAAGGTGAGGTACATGATAGTTGAACCACTCTCTGTGTCTCCTCCTTGTTCCCTGCTGTACGGGGGTGAAGGTGAGGTACAGGATAGTTGAACCACTCTCTGTGTCTCCTCCTTGTTCCCTGTTGTACGGGGGTGAAGGTGAGGTACAGTATAGTTGAACCACTCTCTCTGTCTCGTCCTTGTTCCCTGTTGTACGGGGGTGAAGGTGAGGTACAGTGTAGTTGAACCACTCTCTGTGTCTCCTTGTTACCTGCTGTACGGGGGTGAAGGTGAGGTACAGTATAGTTGAACCACTCACTGTGTTTCCTCCTTGTTCCCTGTTGTACGAGGGTTAAGGTGAGGTACAGTATAGTTGAACCACTCTCTGTGTCTCCTCCTTGTTCCCTGCTGTACGTTGGTGAAGGTGAGGTACAGGATAGTTGAACCACTCTCTGTGTCTCCTCCTTGTTCCCTGCTGTACAGGGGTGAAGGTGAGGTACATTATAGTTGAACCACTCACTGTGTCTTCTCCTTGTTCCCTGCTGTATGGTGGTGAAGGTGAGGTATAGGATAGTTGAACCATTCTCTGTGTCTCCTTGTTCCCTGCTGTACAGGGGTGAGGGTGAGGTACAGTGTAGTTGAACCACTCTCTGTGTCTCCTCCTTGTTCCCTGCTGTACGGGGTTGAAGGTGAGGTACAGGATAGTTGAACCACTCTCTGTGTCTCCTCCTTGTTCCCTGCTGTATAGTGGTGAAGGTGAGGTACAGTATAGTTGAACCACTCACTGTGTCTCCTCCTTGTTCCCTGTTGTACGGGGGTGAAGGTGAGGTACAGTATAGTTGAACCACTCTCTGTGTCTCCTCCTTGTTCCCTGTTGTACGGGGGTGAAGGTGAGGTACACTGTAGTTGAACCACTCTCTGTGTCTCCTTGTTCCCTGCTGTACGGGGGTGAAGGTGAGGTACAGTATAGTTGAACCACTCACTGTGTCTCCTCTTTGTACCCTGTTGTACGAGGGTGAAGGTGAGGTACAGTATAGTTGAACCACTCTCTGTGTCTCCTCCTTGTTCCCTGTTGTACGGGGGTGAAGGTGAGGTACAGTATAGTTGAACCACTCTCTGTGTCTCCTCCTTGGTCCCTGCTGTACAGGGGTGAAGGTGAGGTACAGTATAGTTGAACCATTCTCTGTGTCTTCTCCTTGTTCCCTGCTGTACAGGGGTGAAGGTGTGGTACAGTATAGTTGAACCACTCTCTGTGTCTCCTTGTTCCCTGCTGTACAGGGGTGAAAGTGAGGTACAGTATAGTTGAACCATTCTATGTGTCTCCTTGTTCCCTGCTGTACAGGGGTGAAGGTGTGGTACAGTATAGTTGAACCATTCTCTGTGTCTCCTCCTTGTTCCCTGCTGTACAGGGGTGAGGGTGAGGTACAGTGTAGTTGAACCACTCATTGTGTGTTCTCCTTGTTCCCTGCTGTACGGTGGTGAAGGTGAGGTACAGGATAGTTGAACCACTCTCTGTGTCTCCTCCTTGTTCCCTGCTGTACGGGGGTGAAGGTGAGGTACAGGATAGTTGAACCACTCTCTGTGTCTTCTCCTTGTTCCCTGCTGTACAGGGGTGAAGGTGAGGTACAGGATAGTTGAACCATTCTCTGTGTCTCCTCCTTGTTCCCTGCTGTACGGGGGTGAAGGTGAGGTACAGTATAGTTGAACCACTCACTGTGTCTCCTCCTTGTTCCCTGTTGTACGGGGGTGAAGGTGAGGTACAGTATAGTTGAACCACTCTCTGTGTCTCCTTGTTCCCTGCTGTACAAGGGTGAAGGTGAGGTACAGTATAGTTGAACCATTCTCTGTGTCTCCTTGTTCCCTGCTGTACAGGGGTGAAGGTGAGATACAGTATAGTTGAACCATTCTCTGTGTCTCCTTGTTCCCTGCTGTACAGGGGTGAAGGTGAGGTAGAGTATAGTTGAACCATTCTCTGTGTCTCCTCCTTGTTCCCTGCTGTACAGGGGTGAGGGTGAGGTACAGTGTAGTTGAACCACTCTTTGTCTCCTCCTTGTTCCCTGCTGTACAGGGGTGAAGGTGAGGTACAGTATAGTTGAACCACTCACTGTGTCTTCTCATTGTTCCCTGCTGTACGGTGGTGAAGGTGAGGTACAGGATAGTTGAACCATTCTCTGTGTCTCCTCCTTGTTCCCTGCTGTGCAGGGGTGAGGGTGAGGTACAGTGTAGTTGAACCACTCTCTGTCTCCTCCTTGTTCCCTGCTGTACGGGGGTGAAGGTGAGGTACAGGATAGTTGAACCACTCTCTGTGTCTCCTCCTTGTTCCCTGCTGTACAGGGGTGAATGTGAGGTACAGTATAGTTGAACCACTCACTGTGTCTTCTCCTTGTTCCCTGCTGTACGGGGGTGAAGGTGAGGTACAGTATAGTTGAACCATTCTCTGTGTCTCCTCCTTGTTCCCTGCTGTACAGGGGTGAAGGTGAGGTACAGAATAGTTGAACCATTCTCTGTGTCTCCTCCTTGTTCCCTGCTGTACAGGGGTGAGGGTGAGGTACAGTGTAGTTGAACCACTCTCTGTGTCTCCTCCTTGTTCCCTGCTGTACAGCGGTGAAGGTGAGGTACAGTATAGTTGAACCATTCTCTGTGTCTCCTCCTTGTTCCTTGCTGTACAGGGGTGAGGGTGAGGTACAGTGTAGTTGAACCACTCTCTGTGTCTCCTCCTTGTTCCCTGCTGTACGGGGGTGAAGGTGAGGTACAGTATAGTTGAACCACTCACTGTGTCTCCTCCTTGTTCCCTGTTGTACTGGGGTGAAGGTGAGGTACAGTATAGTTGAACCACTCTCTGTGTCTCCTCCTTGTTCCCTGTTGTACGGGGGTGAAGGTGAGGTACAGTATAGTTGAACCACTCTCTGTGTCTCCTCCTTGGTCCCTGCTGTACAGGGGTGAGGGTGAGGTACAGTGTAGTTGAACCACTCTTTGTCTCCTCCTTGTTCCCTGCTGTACAGGGGTGAAGGTGAGGTACAGTATAGTTGAACCACTCACTGTGTCTTCTCATTGTTCCCTGCTGTACGGTGGTGAAGGTGAGGTACAGGATAGTTGAACCATTCTCTGTGTCTCCTCCTTGTTCCCTGCTGTACAGGGGTGAAGGTGAGATACAGTATAGTTGAACCATTCTCTGTGTCTCCTTGTTCCCTGCTGTACAGGGGTGAAGGTGAGGTAGAGTATAGTTGAACCATTCTCTGTGTCTCCTCCTTGTTCCCTGCTGTACAGGGGTGAGGGTGAGGTACAGTGTAGTTGAACCACTCTTTGTCTCCTCCTTGTTCCCTGCTGTACAGGGGTGAAGGTGAGGTACAGTATAGTTGAACCACTCACTGTGTCTTCTCATTGTTCCCTGCTGTACGGTGGTGAAGGTGAGGTACAGGATAGTTGAACCATTCTCTGTGTCACCTCCTTGTTCCCTGCTGTACAGGGGTGAGGGTGAGGTACAGTGTAGTTGAACCACTCTCTGTCTCCTCCTTGTTCCCTGCTGTACGGGGGTGAAGGTGAGGTACAGGATAGTTGAACCACTCTCTGTGTCTCCTCCTTGTTCCCTGCTGTACAGGGGTGAATGTGAGGTACAGTATAGTTGAACCACTCACTGTGTCTTCTCCTTGTTCCCTGCTGTACGGGGGTGAAGGTGAGGTACAGTATAGTTGAACCATTCTCTGTGTCTCCTCCTTGTTCCCTGCTGTACAGGGGTGAAGGTGAGGTACAGAATAGTTGAACCATTCTCTGTGTCTCCTCCTTGTTCCCTGCTGTACAGGGGTGAGGGTGAGGTACAGTGTAGTTGAACCACTCTCTGTGTCTCCTCCTTGTTCCCTGCTGTACAGCGGTGAAGGTGAGGTACAGTATAGTTGAACCATTCTCTGTGTCTCCTCCTTGTTCCCTGCTGTACAGGGGTGAGGGTGACGTACAGTGTAGTTGAACCACTCACTGTGTCTTCTCTTTGTTCCCTGCTGTATGGGGGTGAAGGTGAGGTACAGGATAGTTGAACCACTCTCTGTGTCTTCTCCTTGTTCCCTGCTGTACAGGGGTGAAGGTGAGGTACAGGATAGTTGAACCATTCTCTGTGTCTCCTCCTTGTTCCCTGCTGTACGGGGGTGAAGGTGAGGTACAGTATAGTTGAACCACTCACTGTGTCTCCTCCTTGTTCCCTGTTGTACGGGGGTGAAGGTGAGGTACAGTATAGTTGAACCACTCTCTGTGTCTCCTTGTTCCCTGCTGTACAAGGGTGAAGGTGAGGTACAGTATAGTTGAACCATTCTCTGTGTCTCCTTGTTCCCTGCTGTACAGGGGTGAAGGTGAGATACAGTATAGTTGAACCATTCTCTGTGTCTCCTTGTTCCCTGCTGTACAGGGGTGAAGGTGAGGTAGAGTATAGTTGAACCATTCTCTGTGTCTCCTCCTTGTTCCCTGCTGTACAGGGGTGAGGGTGAGGTACAGTGTAGTTGAACCACTCTTTGTCTCCTCCTTGTTCCCTGCTGTACAGGGGTGAAGGTGAGGTACAGTATAGTTGAACCACTCACTGTGTCTTCTCATTGTTCACTGCTGTACGGTGGTGAAGGTGAGGTACAGGATAGTTGAACCATTCTCTGTGTCTCCTCCTTGTTCCCTGCTGTACAGGGGTGAGGGTGAGGTACAGTGTAGTTGAACCACTCTCTGTCTCCTCCTTGTTCCCTGCTGTACAGGGGTGAAGGTGAGGTACAGAATAGTTGAACCATTCTCTGTGTCTCCTCCTTGTTCCCTGCTGTACAGGGGTGAGGGTGAGGTACAGTGTAGTTGAACCACTCTCTGTGTCTCCTCCTTGTTCCCTGCTGTACAGCGGTGAAGGTGAGGTACAGTATAGTTGAACCATTCTCCGTGTCTCCTCCTTCTTCCCTGCTGTACAGGGGTGAGGGTGAAGTACAGTGTAGTTGAACCACTCTCTGTGTCTCCTCCTTGTTCCCGGCTGTACAGGGGTGAGGGTGAGGTACAGTATAGTTGAACCACTCTCTGTGTCTCCTCCTTGTTCCCTGTTGTACGGGGGTGAAGGTGAGGTACAGTGTAGTTGAACCACTCTCTGTGTCTCCTTGTTCCCTGCTGTACGGGGGTGAAGGTGAGGTACAGTATAGTTGAACCACTCACTGTGTCTCCTCCTTGTTCCCTGTTGTACTGGGGTGAAGGTGAGGTACAGTATAGTTGAACCACTCTCTGTGTCTCCTCCTTGTTCCCTGTTGTACGGGGGTGAAGGTGAGGTACAGTATAGTTGAACCACTCTCTGTGTCTCCTCCTTGGTCCCTGCTGTACAGGGGTGAGGGTGAGGTACAGTGTAGTTGAACCACTCTTTGTCTCCTCCTTGTTCCCTGCTGTACAGGGGTGAAGGTGAGGTACAGTATAGTTGAACCACTCACTGTGTCTTCTCATTGTTCCCTGCTGTACGGTGGTGAAGGTGAGGTACAGGATAGTTGAACCATTCTCTGTGTCTCCTCCTTGTTCCCTGCTGTACAGGGGTGAGGGTGAGGTACAGTGTAGTTGAACCACTCTCTGTCTCCTCCTTGTTCCCTGCTGTACGGGGGTGAAGGTGAGGTACAGGATAGTTGAACCACTCTCTGTGTCTCCTTGTTCCCTGCTGTACAGGGGTGAATGTGAGGTACAGTATAGTTGAACCACTCACTGTGTCTTCTCCTTGTTCCCTGCTGTACGGGGGTGAAGGTGAGGTACAGTATAGTTGAACCATTCTCTGTGTCTCCTCCTTGTTCCCTGCTGTACAGGGGTGAAGGTGAGGTACAGAATAGTTGAACCATTCTCTGTGTCTCCTCCTTGTTCCCTGCTGTACAGGGGTGAGGGTGAGGTACAGTGTAGTTGAACCACTCTCTGTGTCTCCTCCTTGTTCCCTGCTGTACAGCGGTGAAGGTGAGGTACAGTATAGTTGAACCATTCTCTGTGTCTCCTCCTTGTTCCCTGCTGTACAGGGGTGAGGGTGACGTACAGTGTAGTTGAACCACTCACTGTGTCTTCTCTTTGTTCCCTGCTGTACAGGGGTGAAGGTGAGGTACAGTATAGTTGAACCATTCTCTGTGTCTCCTCCTTGTTCCCTGCTTTACAGGGGTGAGGGTGAGGTACAGTGTAGTTGAACCACTCTCTGTGTCTCCTCCTTGTTCCCGGCTGTACAGGGGTGAGGGTGAGGTACAGTATAGTTGAACCACTCTCTGTGTCTCCTCCTTGTTCCCTGTTGTACGGGGGTGAAGGTGATGTACAGTGTAGTTGAACCACTCTCTGTGTCTCCTTGTTCCCTGCTGTACGGGGGTGAAGGTGAGGTACACTATAGTTGAACCACTCACTGTGTCTCCTCCTTGTTCCCTGTTGTACTGGGGTGAAGGTGAGGTACAGTATAGTTGAACCACTCTCTGTGTCTCCTCCTTGTTCCCTGTTGTACGGGGGTGAAGGTGAGGTACAGTATAGTTGAACCACTCTCTGTGTCTCCTCCTTGGTCCCTGCTGTACAGGGGTGAGGGTGAGGTACAGTATAGTTGAACCATTCTCTGTGTCTTCTCCTTGTTCCCTGCTGTACAGGGGTGAAGGTGTGGTACAGTATAGTTGAACCACTCTCTGTGTCTCCTTGTTCCCTGCTGTACAGGGGTGAAGGTGAGGTACAGTATAGTTGAACCACTCACTGTGTCTTCTCCTTGTTCCCTGCTGTACAGGGGTGAAGGTGTGGTACAGTATAGTTGAACCATTCTCTGTGTCTCCTCCTTGTTCCCTGCTGTACAGGGGTGAGGGTGAGGTACAGTGTAGTTGAACCACTCTCTGTGTCTCCTCCTTGTTCCCTGCTGTACAGGGGTGAAGGTGAGGTACAGTATAGTTGAACCACTCATTGTGTCTTCTCCTTGTTCCCTGCTGTACGGTGGTGAAGGTGAGGTACAGGATAGTTGAACCACTCTCTGTGTCTCCTCCTTGTTCCCTGCTGTATGGGGGTGAAGGTGAGGTACAGGATAGTTGAACCACTCTCTGTGTCTCCTCCTTGTTCCATGCTGTACAGCGGTGAAGGTGAGGTACAGGATAGTTGAACCATTCTCTGTGTCTCCTCCTTGTTCCCTGCTGTACGGGGGTGAAGGTGAGGTACAGTATAGTTGAACCACTCACTGTGTCTCCTCCTTGTTCCCTGTTGTACGGGGGTGAAGGTGAGGTACAGTATAGTTGAACCACTCTCTGTGTCTCCTCCTTGTTCCCTGTTGTATGGGGGTGAAGGTGAGGTACAGTGTAGTTGAACCACTCTTTGTGTCTCCTTGTTCCCTGCTGTACGGGGGTGAAGGTGAGGTACAGTATAGTTGAACCACTCACTGTGTCTCCTCCTTGTTCCCTGTTGTACGGTGGTGAAGGTGAGGTACAGTATAGTTGAACCACTCTCTGTGTCTCCTCCTTGTTCCCTGTTGTATGGGGGTGAAGGTGAGGTACAGTGTAGTTGAACCACTCTCTGTGTCTCCTTGTTCCCTGCTGTACGGGGGTGAAGGTGAGGTACAGTATAGTTGAACCACTCACTGTGTCTCCTCCTTGTTACCTGTTGTACGGGGGTGAGGGTGAGGTACAGTATAGTTGAACCATTCTCTGTGTCTTCTCCTTGTTCCCTGCTGTACAGGGGTGAAGGTGTGGTACAGTATAGTTGAACCACTCTCTGTGTCTCTTTGTTCCCTGCTGTACAGGGGTGAAGGTGAGGTACAGTATAGTTGAACCATTCTATGTGTCTCCTTGTTCCCTGCTGTACAGGGGTGAAGGTGTGGTACAGTATAGTTGAACCATTCTCTGTGTCTCCTCCTTGTTCCCTGCTGTACAGGGGTGAGGGTGAGGTACAGTGTAGTTGAACCACTCATTGTGTCTTCTCCTTGTTCCCTGCTGTACGGTGGTGAAGGTGAGGTACAGGATAGTTGAACCACTCTCTGTGTCTCCTCCTTGTTCCCTGCTGTACATTGGTGAAGGTGAGGTACAGGATAGTTGAACCATTCTCTGTGTCTCCTCCTTGTTCCCTGCTGTACGGTGGTGAAGGTGAGGTACAGTATAGTTGAACCACTCACTGTGTCTCCTCCTTGTTCCCTGTTGTACGGGGGTGAAGGTGAGGTACAGTATAGTTGAACCACTCTCTGTGTCTCCTTGTTCCCTGCTGTACAGGGGTGAAGGTGAGGTACAGAATAGTTGAACCATTCTCTGTGTCTCCTCCTTGTTCCCTGCTGTACAGGGGTGAGGGTGAGGTACAGTGTAGTTGAACCACTCTCTGTGTCTCCTCCTTGTTCCCTGCTGTACAGCGGTGAAGGTGAGGTACAGTATAGTTGAACCATTCTCTGTGTCTCCTCCTTGTTCCCTGCTGTACAGGGGTGAAGGTGAGGTACAGAATAGTTGAACCATTCTCTGTGTCTCCTCCTTGTTCCCTGCTGTACAGGGGTGAGGGTGAGGTACAGTGTAGTTGAACCACTCTCTGTGTCTCCTCCTTGTTCCCTGCTGTACAGCGGTGAAGGTGAGGTACAGTATAGTTGAACCATTCTCTGTGTCTCCTCCTTGTTCCCTGCTGTACAGGGGTGAGGGTGACGTACAGTGTAGTTGAACCACTCACTGTGTCTTCTCTTTGTTCCCTGCTGTACAGGGGTGAAGGTGAGGTACAGTATAGTTGAACCATTCTCTGTGTCTCCTCCTTGTTCCCTGCTGTACAGGGGTGAGGGTGAGGTACAGTGTAGTTGAACCACTCTCTGTGTCTCCTCCTTGTTCCCGGCTGTACAGGGGTGAGGGTGAGGTACAGTATAGTTGAACCACTCTCTGTGTCTCCTCCTTGTTCCCTGTTGTACGGGGGTGAAGGTGATGTACAGTGTAGTTGAACCACTCTCTGTGTCTCCTTGTTCCCTGCTGTACGGGGGTGAAGGTGAGGTACACTATAGTTGAACCACTCACTGTGTCTCCTCCTTGTTCCCTGTTGTACTGGGGTGAAGGTGAGGTACAGTATAGTTGAACCACTCTCTGTGTCTCCTCCTTGTTCCCTGTTGTACGGGGGTGAAGGTGAGGTACAGTATAGTTGAACCACTCTCTGTGTCTCCTCCTTGGTCCCTGCTGTACAGGGGTGAGGGTGAGGTACAGTATAGTTGAACCATTCTCTGTGTCTTCTCCTTGTTCCCTGCTGTACAGGGGTGAAGGTGTGGTACAGTATAGTTGAACCACTCTCTGTGTCTCCTTGTTCCCTGCTGTACAGGGGTGAAGGTGAGGTACAGTATAGTTGAACCACTCACTGTGTCTTCTCCTTGTTCCCTGCTGTACAGGGGTGAAGGTGTGGTACAGTATAGTTGAACCATTCTCTGTGTCTCCTCCTTGTTCCCTGCTGTACAGGGGTGAGGGTGAGGTACAGTGTAGTTGAACCACTCTCTGTGTCTCCTCCTTGTTCCCTGCTGTACAGGGGTGAAGGTGAGGTACAGTATAGTTGAACCACTCATTGTGTCTTCTCCTTGTTCCCTGCTGTACGGTGGTGAAGGTGAGGTACAGGATAGTTGAACCACTCTCTGTGTCTCCTCCTTGTTCCCTGCTGTACGGGGGTGAAGGTGAGGTACAGGATAGTTGAACCACTCTCTGTGTCTCCTCCTTGTTCCATGCTGTACAGCGGTGAAGGTGAGGTACAGGATAGTTGAACCATTCTCTGTGTCTCCTCCTTGTTCCCTGCTGTACGGGGGTGAAGGTGAGGTACAGTATAGTTGAACCACTCACTGTGTCTCCTCCTTGTTCCCTGTTGTACGGGGGTGAAGGTGAGGTACAGTATAGTTGAACCACTCTCTGTGTCTCCTCCTTGTTCCCTGTTGTATGGGGGTGAAGGTGAGGTACAGTGTAGTTGAACCACTCTTTGTGTCTCCTTGTTCCCTGCTGTACGGGGGTGAAGGTGAGGTACAGTATAGTTGAACCACTCACTGTGTCTCCTCCTTGTTCCCTGTTGTACGGTGGTGAAGGTGAGGTACAGTATAGTTGAACCACTCTCTGTGTCTCCTCCTTGTTCCCTGTTGTATGGGGGTGAAGGTGAGGTACAGTGTAGTTGAACCACTCTCTGTGTCTCCTTGTTCCCTGCTGTACGGGGGTGAAGGTGAGGTACAGTATAGTTGAACCACTCACTGTGTCTCCTCCTTGTTACCTGTTGTACGGGGGTGAGGGTGAGGTACAGTATAGTTGAACCATTCTCTGTGTCTTCTCCTTGTTCCCTGCTGTACAGGGGTGAAGGTGTGGTACAGTATAGTTGAACCACTCTCTGTGTCTCTTTGTTCCCTGCTGTACAGGGGTGAAGGTGAGGTACAGTATAGTTGAACCATTCTATGTGTCTCCTTGTTCCCTGCTGTACAGGGGTGAAGGTGTGGTACAGTATAGTTGAACCATTCTCTGTGTCTCCTCCTTGTTCCCTGCTGTACAGGGGTGAGGGTGAGGTACAGTGTAGTTGAACCACTCATTGTGTCTTCTCCTTGTTCCCTGCTGTACGGTGGTGAAGGTGAGGTACAGGATAGTTGAACCACTCTCTGTGTCTCCTCCTTGTTCCCTGCTGTACATTGGTGAAGGTGAGGTACAGGATAGTTGAACCATTCTCTGTGTCTCCTCCTTGTTCCCTGCTGTACGGTGGTGAAGGTGAGGTACAGTATAGTTGAACCACTCACTGTGTCTCCTCCTTGTTCCCTGTTGTACGGGGGTGAAGGTGAGGTACAGTATAGTTGAACCACTCTCTGTGTCTCCTTGTTCCCTGCTGTACAGGGGTGAAGGTGAGGTACAGTATAGTTGAACCATTCTCTGTGTCTCCTTGTTCCCTGCTGTACGGGGGTGAAGGTGAGGTACAGGATAGTTGAACCACTCTCTGTGTCTCCTCCTTGTTCCATGCTGTACAGGGGTGAAGGTGAGGTACAGGATAGTTGAACCATTCTCTGTGTCTCCTCCTTGTTCCCTGCTGTACGGGGGTGAAGGTGAGGTACAGTATAGTTGAACCACTCACTGTGTCTCCTCCTTGTTCCCTGTTGTACGGGGGTGAAGGTGAGGTACAGGATAGTTGAACCACTCTCTGTGTCTCCTCCTTGTTCCATGCTGTACAGGGGTGAAGGTGAGGTACAGGATAGTTGAACCATTCTCTGTGTCTCCTCCTTGTTCCCTGCTGTACGGGGGTGAAGGTGATGTACAGTATAGTTGAACCACTCACTGTGTCTCCTCCTTGTTCCCTGTTGTACGGGGGTGAAGGTGAGGTACAGTATAGTTGAACCACTCTCTGTGTCTCCTCCTTGTTCCCTGTTGTATGGGGGTGAAGGTGAGGTACAGTGTAGTTGAACCACTCTTTGTGTCTCCTTGTTCCCTGCTGTACGGGGGTGAAGGTGAGGTACAGTATAGTTGAACCACTCACTGTGTCTCCTCCTTGTTCCCTGTTGTACGGTGGTGAAGGTGAGGTACAGTATAGTTGAACCACTCTCTGTGTCTCCTCCTTGTTCCCTGTTGTATGGGGGTGAAGGTGAGGTACAGTGTAGTTGAACCACTCTCTGTGTCTCCTTGTTCCCTGCTGTACGGGGGTGAAGGTGAGGTACAGTATAGTTGAACCACTCACTGTGTCTCCTCCTTGTTACCTGTTGTACGGGGGTGAGGGTGAGGTACAGTATAGTTGAACCATTCTCTGTGTCTTCTCCTTGTTCCCTGCTGTACAGGGGTGAAGGTGTGGTACAGTATAGTTGAACCACTCTCTGTGTCTCCTTGTTCCCTGCTGTACAGGGGTGAAGGTGAGGTACAGTATAGTTGAACCATTCTATGTGTCTCCTCCTTGTTCCCTGCTGTACAGGGGTGAGGGTGAGGTACAGTGTAGTTGAACCACTCATTGTGTCTTCTCCTTGTTCCCTGCTGTACGGTGGTGAAGGTGAGGTACAGGATAGTTGAACCACTCTCTGTGTCTCCTCCTTGTTCCCTGCTGTACATTGGTGAAGGTGAGGTACAGGATAGTTGAACCATTCTCTGTGTCTCCTCCTTGTTCCCTGCTGTACGGGGGTGAAGGTGAGGTACAGTATAGTTGAACCACTCACTGTGTCTCCTCCTTGTTCCCTGTTGTACGGGGGTGAAGGTGAGGTACAGTATAGTTGAACCACTCTCTGTGTCTCCTTGTTCCCTGCTGTACAGGGGTGAAGGTGAGGTACAGTATAGTTGAACCATTCTCTGTGTCTCCTTGTTCCCTGCTGTACGGGGGTGAAGGTGAGGTACAGGATAGTTGAACCACTCTCTGTGTCTCCTCCTTGTTCCATGCTGTACAGGGGTGAAGGTGAGGTACAGGATAGTTGAACCATTCTCTGTGTCTCCTCCTTGTTCCCTGCTGTACGGGGGTGAAGGTGAGGTACAGTATAGTTGAACCACTCACTGTGTCTCCTCCTTGTTCCCTGTTGTACGGGGGTGAAGGTGAGGTACAGTATAGTTGAACCACTCTCTGTGTCTCCTCCTTGTTCCCTGTTGTATGGGGGTGAAGGTGAGGTACAGTGTAGTTGAACCACTCTTTGTGTCTCCTTGTTCCCTGCTGTACGGGGGTGAAGGTGAGGTACACTATAGTTGAACCACTCACTGTGTCTCCTCCTTGTTCCCTGTTGTACGGTGGTGAAGGTGAGGTACAGTATAGTTGAACCACTCTCTGTGTCTCCTCCTTGTTACCTGTTGTATGGGGGTGAAGGTGAGGTACAGTGTAGTTGAACCACTCTCTGTGTCTCCTTGTTCCCTGCTGTACGGGGGTGAAGGTGAGGTACAGTATAGTTGAACCACTCACTGTGTCTCCTCCTTGTTACCTGTTGTACGGGGGTGAGGGTGAGGTACAGTATAGTTGAACCATTCTCTGTGTCTTCTCCTTGTTCCCTGCTGTACAGGGGTGAAGGTGTGGTACAGTATAGTTGAACCACTCTCTGTGTCTCCTTGTTCCCTGCTGTACAGGGGTGAAGGTGAGGTACAGTATAGTTGAACCATTCTCTGTGTGTCCTCCTTGTTCCCTGCTGTACAGGGGTGAGGGTGAGGTACAGTGTAGTTGAACCACTCATTGTGTCTTCTCCTTGTTCCCTGCTGTACGGTGGTGAAGGTGAGGTACAGGATAGTTGAACCACTCTCTGTGTCTCCTCCTTGTTCCCTGCTGTACATTGGTGAAGGTGAGGTACAGGATAGTTGAACCATTCTCTGTGTCTCCTCCTTGTTCCCTGCTGTACGGGGGTGAAGGTGAGGTACAGTATAGTTGAACCACTCACTGTGTCTCCTCCTTGTTCCCTGTTGTACGGGGGTGAAGGTGAGGTACAGTATAGTTGAACCACTCTCTGTGTCTCCTTGTTCCCTGCTGTACAGGGGTGAAGGTGAGGTACAGTATAGTTGAACCATTCTCTGTGTCTCCTTGTTCCCTGCTGTACGGGGGTGAAGGTGAGGTACAGGATAGTTGAACCACTCTCTGTGTCTCCTCCTTGTTCCATGCTGTACAGGGGTGAAGGTGAGGTACAGGATAGTTGAACCATTCTCTGTGTCTCCTCCTTGTTCCCTGCTGTACGGGGGTGAAGGTGAGGTACAGTATAGTTGAACCACTCACTGTGTCTCCTCCTTGTTCCCTGTTGTACGGGGGTGAAGGTGAGGTACAGTATAGTTGAACCACTCTCTGTGTCTCCTCCTTGTTCCCTGTTGTATGGGGGTGAAGGTGAGGTACAGTGTAGTTGAACCACTCTTTGTGTCTCCTTGTTCCCTGCTGTACGGGGGTGAAGGTGAGGTACACTATAGTTGAACCACTCACTGTGTCTCCTCCTTGTTCCCTGTTGTACGGTGGTGAAGGTGAGGTACAGTATAGTTGAACCACTCTCTGTGTCTCCTCCTTGTTACCTGTTGTATGGGGGTGAAGGTGAGGTACAGTGTAGTTGAACCACTCTCTGTGTCTCCTTGTTCCCTGCTGTACGGGGGTGAAGGTGAGGTACAGTATAGTTGAACCACTCACTGTGTCTCCTCCTTGTTACCTGTTGTACGGGGGTGAGGGTGAGGTACAGTATAGTTGAACCATTCTCTGTGTCTTCTCCTTGTTCCCTGCTGTACAGGGGTGAAGGTGTGGTACAGTATAGTTGAACCACTCTCTGTGTCTCCTTGTTCCCTGCTGTACAGGGGTGAAGGTGAGGTACAGTATAGTTGAACCATTCTCTGTGTGTCCTCCTTGTTCCCTGCTGTACAGGGGTGAGGGTGAGGTACAGTGTAGTTGAACCACTCATTGTGTCTTCTCCTTGTTCCCTGCTGTACGGTGGTGAAGGTGAGGTACAGGATAGTTGAACCACTCTCTGTGTCTCCTCCTTGTTCCCTGCTGTACAGGGGTGAAGGTGAGGTACAGGATAGTTGAACCATTCTCTGTGTCTCCTCCTTGTTCCCTGCTGTACGGGGGTGAAGGTGAGGTACAGTATAGTTGAACCACTCACTGTGTCTCCTCCTTGTTCCCTGTTGTACGGGGGTGAAGGTGAGGTACAGTATAGTTGAACCACTCTCTGTGTCTCCTTGTTCCCTGCTGTACAGGGGTGAAGGTGAGGTACAGTATAGTTGAACCATTCTCTGTGTCTCCTTGTTCCCTGCTGTACAGGGGTGAAGGTGAGATACAGTATAGTTGAACCATTATCTGTGTCTCCTTGTTCCCTGTTGTACAGGGGTGAAGGTGAGGTAGAGTATAGTTGAACCATTCTCTGTGTCTCCTCCTTGTTCCCTGCTGTACAGGGGTGAGGGTGAGGTACAGTGTAGTTGAACCACTCTCTGTGTCTCCTTGTTCCATGCTGTACAGGGGTGAAGGTGAGGTACAGTATAGTTGAACCACTCACTGTGTCTTCTCATTGTTCCCTGCTGTACGGTGGTGAAGGTGAGGTACAGGATAGTTGAACCACTCTCTCTGTCTCCTCCTTGTTCCCTGCTGTACAGGGGTGAAGGTGAGGTACAGTATAGTTGAACCACTCACTGTGTCTTCTCCTTGTTCCCTGCTGTACGGTGGTGAAGGTGAGGTACAGGATAGTTGAACCATTCTCTGTGTCTCCTCCTTGTTCCCTGCTGTACAGGGGTGAGGGTGAGGTACAGTGTAGTTGAACCACTCTCTGTCTCCTCCTTGTTCCCTGCTGTACGGGGGTGAAGGTGAGGAACAGGATAGTTGAACCACTCTCTGTGTCTCCTCCTTGTTCCCTGCTGTACAGGGGTGAATGTGAGGTACAGTATAGTTGAACCACTCACTGTGTCTTCTCCTTGTTCCCTGCTGTACGGGGGTGAAGGTGAGGTACAGTATAGTTGAACCATTCTCTGTGTCTCCTCCTTGTTCCCTGCTGTACAGGGGTGAAGGTGAGGTACAGAATAGTTGAACCATTCTCTGTGTCTCCTCCTTGTTCCCTGCTGTACAGGGGTGAGGGTGAGGTACAGTGTAGTTGAACCACTCTCTGTGTCTCCTCCTTGTTCCCTGCTGTACAGCGGTGAAGGTGAGGTACAGTATAGTTGAACCATTCTCTGTGTCTCCTCCTTGTTCCCTGCTGTACAGGGGTGAGGGTGACGTACAGTGTAGTTGAACCACTCACTGTGTCTTCTCTTTGTTCCCTGCTGTACAGGGGTGAAGGTGAGGTACAGTATAGTTGAACCATTCTCTGTGTCTCCTCCTTGTTCCCTGTTGTACAGGGGTGAGGGTGAGGTACAGTGTAGTTGAACCACTCTCTGTGTCTCCTCCTTGTTCCCGGCTGTACAGGGGTGAGGGTGAGGTACAGTATAGTTGAACCACTCTCTGTGTCTCCTCCTTGTTCCCTGTTGTACGGGGGTGAAGGTGAGGTACAGTGTAGTTGAACCACTCTCTGTGTCTCCTCCTTGTTCCCTGTTGTACGGGGGTGAAGGTGAGGTACAGTATAGTTGAACCACTCTCTGTGTCTCCTTGTTCCCTGCTGTGCAGGGGTGAAGGTGAGGTACAGTATAGTTGAACCATTCTCTGTGTCTCCTTGTTCCCTGCTGTACGGGGGTGAAGGTGAGGTACAGGATAGTTGAACCACTCTCTGTGTCTCCTCCTTGTTCCATGCTGTACAGGGGTGAAGGTGAGGTACAGGATAGTTGAACCATTCTCTGTGTCTCCTCCTTGTTCCCTGCTGTACGGGGGTGAAGGTGAGGTACAGTATAGTTGAACCACTCACTGTGTCTCCTCCTTGTTCCCTGTTGTACGGGGGTGAAGGTGAGGTACAGTATAGTTGAACCACTCTCTGTGTCTCCTCCTTGTTCCCTGTTGTATGGGGGTGAAGGTGAGGTACAGTGTAGTTGAACCACTCTTTGTGTCTCCTTGTTCCCTGCTGTACGGGGGTGAAGGTGAGGTACACTATAGTTGAACCACTCACTGTGTCTCCTCCTTGTTCCCTGTTGTACGGTGGTGAAGGTGAGGTACAGTATAGTTGAACCACTCTCTGTGTCTCCTCCTTGTTACCTGTTGTATGGGGGTGAAGGTGAGGTACAGTGTAGTTGAACCACTCTCTGTGTCTCCTTGTTCCCTGCTGTACGGGGGTGAAGGTGAGGTACAGTATAGTTGAACCACTCACTGTGTCTCCTCCTTGTTACCTGTTGTACGGGGGTGAGGGTGAGGTACAGTATAGTTGAACCATTCTCTGTGTCTTCTCCTTGTTCCCTGCTGTACAGGGGTGAAGGTGTGGTACAGTATAGTTGAACCACTCTCTGTGTCTCCTTGTTCCCTGCTGTACAGGGGTGAAGGTGAGGTACAGTATAGTTGAACCATTCTCTGTGTCTCCTTGTTCCCTGCTGTACAGGGGTGAGGGTGAGGTACAGTGTAGTTGAACCACTCATTGTGTCTTCTCCTTGTTCCCTGCTGTACGGTGGTGAAGGTGAGGTACAGGATAGTTGAACCACTCTCTGTGTCTCCTCCTTGTTCCCTGCTGTACAGGGGTGAAGGTGAGGTACAGGATAGTTGAACCATTCTCTGTGTCTCCTCCTTGTTCCCTGCTGTACGGGGGTGAAGGTGAGGTACAGTATAGTTGAACCACTCACTGTGTCTCCTCCTTGTTCCCTGTTGTACGGGGGTGAAGGTGAGGTACAGTATAGTTGAACCACTCTCTGTGTCTCCTTGTTCCCTGCTGTACAGGGGTGAAGGTGAGGTACAGTATAGTTGAACCATTCTCTGTGTCTCCTTGTTCCCTGCTGTACAGGGGTGAAGGTGAGATACAGTATAGTTGAACCATTATCTGTGTCTCCTTGTTCCCTGCTGTACAGGGGTGAATGTGAGGTAGAGTATAGTTGAACCATTCTCTGTGTCTCCTCCTTGTTCCCTGCTGTACAGGGGTGAGGGTGAGGTACAGTGTAGTTGAACCACTCTCTGTGTCTCCTTGTTCCATGCTGTACAGGGGTGAAGGTGAGGTACAGTATAGTTGAACCACTCACTGTGTCTTCTCATTGTTCCCTGCTGTACGGTGGTGAAGGTGAGGTACAGGATAGTTGAACCACTCTCTCTGTCTCCTCCTTGTTCCCTGCTGTACAGGGGTGAAGGTGAGGTACAGTATAGTTGAACCACTCACTGTGTCTTCTCCTTGTTCCCTGCTGTACGGTGGTGAAGGTGAGGTACAGGATAGTTGAACCATTCTCTGTGTCTCCTCCTTGTTCCCTGCTGTACAGGGGTGAGGGTGAGGTACAGTGTAGTTGAACCATTCTATGTGTCTCCTCCTTGTTCCCTGCTGTACAGGGGTGAGGGTGAGGTACAGTGTAGTTGAACCACTCATTGTGTCTTCTCCTTGTTCCCTGCTCTACGGTGGTGAAGGTGAGGTACAGGATAGTTGAACCACTCTCTGTGTCTCCTCCTTGTTCCCTGCTGTACATTGGTGAAGGTGAGGTACAGGATAGTTGAACCATTCTCTGTGTCTCCTCCTTGTTCCCTGCTGTACGGGGGTGAAGGTGAGGTACAGTATAGTTGAACCACTCACTGTGTCTCCTCCTTGTTCCCTGTTGTACGGGGGTGAAGGTGAGGTACAGTATAGTTGAACCACTCTCTGTGTCTCCTTGTTCCCTGCTGTACAGGGGTGAAGGTGAGGTACAGGATAGTTGAACCATTCTCTGTGTCTCCTCCTTGTTCCCTGCTGTACGGGGGTGAAGGTGAGGTACAGTATAGTTGAACCACTCACTGTGTCTCCTCCTTGTTCCCTGTTGTACGGGGGTGAAGGTGAGGTACAGTATAGTTGAACCACTCTCTGTGTCTCCTCCTTGTTCCCTGTTGTATGGGGGTGAAGGTGAGGTACAGTGTAGTTGAACCACTCTTTGTGTCTCCTTGTTCCCTGCTGTACGGGGGTGAAGGTGAGGTACACTATAGTTGAACCACTCACTGTGTCTCCTCCTTGTTCCCTGTTGTACGGTGGTGAAGGTGAGGTACAGTATAGTTGAACCACTCTCTGTGTCTCCTCCTTGTTACCTGTTGTATGGGGGTGAAGGTGAGGTACAGTGTTGTTGAACCACTCTCTGTGTCTCCTTGTTCCCTGCTGTACGGGGGTGAAGGTGAGGTACAGTATAGTTGAACCACTCACTGTGTCTCCTCCTTGTTACCTGTTGTACGGGGGTGAGGGTGAGGTACAGTATAGTTGAACCATTCTCTGTGTCTTCTCCTTGTTCCCTGCTGTACAGGGGTGAAGGTGTGGTACAGTATAGTTGAACCACTCTCTGTGTCTCCTTGTTCCCTGCTGTACAGGGGTGAAGGTGAGGTACAGTATAGTTGAACCATTCTATGTGTCTCCTTGTTCCCTGCTGTACAGGGGTGAAGGTGTGGTACAGTATAGTTGAACCATTCTCTGTGTGTCCTCCTTGTTCCCTGCTGTACAGGGGTGAGGGTGAGGTACAGTGTAGTTGAACCACTCATTGTGTCTTCTCCTTGTTCCCTGCTGTACGGTGGTGAAGGTGAGGTACAGGATAGTTGAACCACTCTCTGTGTCTCCTCCTTGTTCCCTGCTGTACAGGGGTGAAGGTGAGGTACAGGATAGTTGAACCATTCTCTGTGTCTCCTCCTTGTTCCCTGCTGTACAGCGGTGAAGGTGAGGTACAGTATAGTTGAACCATTCTCTGTGTCTCCTCCTTGTTCCCTGCTGTACAGGGGTGAGGGTGACGTACAGTGTAGTTGAACCACTCACTGTGTCTTCTCTTTGTTCCCTGCTGTACAGGGGTGAAGGTGAGGTACAGTATAGTTGAACCATTCTCTGTGTCTCCTCCTTGTTCCCTGTTGTACAGGGGTGAGGGTGAGGTACAGTGTAGTTGAACCACTCTCTGTGTCTCCTCCTTGTTCCCGGCTGTACAGGGGTGAGGGTGAGGTACAGTATAGTTGAACCACTCTCTGTGTCTCCTCCTTGTTCCCTGTTGTACGGGGGTGAAGGTGAGGTACAGTGTAGTTGAACCACTCTCTGTGTCTCCTCCTTGTTCCCTGTTGTACGGGGGTGAAGGTGAGGTACAGTATAGTTGAACCACTCTCTGTGTCTCCTTGTTCCCTGCTGTACAGGGGTGAAGGTGAGGTACAGTATAGTTGAACCATTCTCTGTGTCTCCTTGTTCCCTGCTGTACGGGGGTGAAGGTGAGGTACAGGATAGTTGAACCACTCTCTGTGTCTCCTCCTTGTTCCATGCTGTACAGGGGTGAAGGTGAGGTACAGGATAGTTGAACCATTCTCTGTGTCTCCTCCTTGTTCCCTGCTGTACGGGGGTGAAGGTGAGGTACAGTATAGTTGAACCACTCACTGTGTCTCCTCCTTGTTCCCTGTTGTACGGGGGTGAAGGTGAGGTACAGTATAATTGAACCACTCTCTGTGTCTCCTCCTTGTTCCCTGTTGTATGGGGGTGAAGGTGAGGTACAGTGTAGTTGAACCACTCTTTGTGTCTCCTTGTTCCCTGCTGTACGGGGGTGAAGGTGAGGTACACTATAGTTGAACCACTCACTGTGTCTCCTCCTTGTTCCCTGTTGTACGGTGGTGAAGGTGAGGTACAGTATAGTTGAACCACTCTCTGTGTCTCCTCCTTGTTACCTGTTGTATGGGGGTGAAGGTGAGGTACAGTGTAGTTGAACCACTCTCTGTGTCTCCTTGTTCCCTGCTGTACGGGGGTGAAGGTGAGGTACAGTATAGTTGAACCACTCACTGTGTCTCCTCCTTGTTACCTGTTGTACGGGGGTGAGGGTGAGGTACAGTATAGTTGAACCATTCTCTGTGTCTTCTCCTTGTTCCCTGCTGTACAGGGGTGAAGGTGTGGTACAGTATAGTTGAACCACTCTCTGTGTCTCCTTGTTCCCTGCTGTACAGGGGTGAAGGTGAGGTACAGTATAGTTGAACCATTCTCTGTGTCTCCTTGTTCCCTGCTGTACAGGGGTGAGGGTGAGGTACAGTGTAGTTGAACCACTCATTGTGTCTTCTCCTTGTTCCCTGCTGTACGGTGGTGAAGGTGAGGTACAGGATAGTTGAACCACTCTCTGTGTCTCCTCCTTGTTCCCTGCTGTACAGGGGTGAAGGTGAGGTACAGGATAGTTGAACCATTCTCTGTGTCTCCTCCTTGTTCCCTGCTGTACGGGGGTGAAGGTGAGGTACAGTATAGTTGAACCACTCACTGTGTCTCCTCCTTGTTCCCTGTTGTACGGGGGTGAAGGTGAGGTACAGTATAGTTGAACCACTCTCTGTGTCTCCTTGTTCCCTGCTGTACAGGGGTGAAGGTGAGGTACAGTATAGTTGAACCATTCTCTGTGTCTCCTTGTTCCCTGCTGTACAGGGGTGAAGGTGAGATACAGTATAGTTGAACCATTATCTGTGTCTCCTTGTTCCCTGCTGTACAGGGGTGAAGGTGAGGTAGAGTATAGTTGAACCATTCTCTGTGTCTCCTCCTTGTTCCCTGCTGTACAGGGGTGAGGGTGAGGTACAGTGTAGTTGAACCACTCTCTGTGTCTCCTTGTTCCATGCTGTACAGGGGTGAAGGTGAGGTACAGTATAGTTGAACCACTCACTGTGTCTTCTCATTGTTCCCTGCTGTACGGTGGTGAAGGTGAGGTACAGGATAGTTGAACCACTCTCTCTGTCTCCTCCTTGTTCCCTGCTGTACAGGGGTGAAGGTGAGGTACAGTATAGTTGAACCACTCACTGTGTCTTCTCCTTGTTCCCTGCTGTACGGTGGTGAAGGTGAGGTACAGGATAGTTGAACCATTCTCTGTGTCTCCTCCTTGTTCCCTGCTGTACAGGGGTGAGGGTGAGGTACAGTGTAGTTGAACCATTCTATGTGTCTCCTCCTTGTTCCCTGCTGTACAGGGGTGAGGGTGAGGTACAGTGTAGTTGAACCACTCATTGTGTCTTCTCCT
Source organism: Escarpia spicata (assembly GCA_963995525.1). Lineage (NCBI taxonomy): Eukaryota > Metazoa > Annelida > Polychaeta > Sabellida > Siboglinidae > Escarpia > Escarpia spicata. Next base: position 180,836 of record CAXEFP010000649.1, read on the forward strand.
TGTTCCCTGCTGTACGGTGGTGAAGGTGAGGTACAGGATAGTTGAACCACTCTCTGTGTCTCCTCCTTGTTCCCTGCTGTACGGGGGTGAAGGTGAGGTACAGTATAGTTGAACCACTCACTGTGTCTCCTCCTTGTTCCCTGTTGTACGGGGGTGAAGGTGAGGTACAGTATAGTTGAACCACTCTCTGTGTCTCCTTGTTCCCTGCTGTACAGGGGTGAAGGTGAGGTACAGTATAGTTGAACCATTCTCTGTGTCTCCTTGTTCCCTGCTGTACGGGGGTGAAGGTGAGGTACAGGATAGTTGAACCATTCTCTGTGTCTCCTCCTTGTTCCCTGCTGTACGGGGGTGAAGGTGAGGTACAGTATAGTTGAACCACTCTCTGTGTCTCCTCCTTGTTCCCTGTTGTATGGGGGTGAAGGTGAGGTACAGTGTAGTTGAACCACTCTTTGTGTCTCCTTGTTCCCTGCTGTACGGGGGTGAAGGTGAGGTACACTATAGTTGAACCACTCACTGTGTCTCCTCCTTGTTCCCTGTTGTACGGTGGTGAAGGTGAGGTACAGTATAGTTGAACCACTCTCTGTGTCTCCTCCTTGTTACCTGTTGTATGGGGGTGAAGGTGAGGTACAGTGTTGTTGAACCACTCTCTGTGTCTCCTTGTTCCCTGCTGTACGGGGGTGAAGGTGAGGTACAGTATAGTTGAACCACTCACTGTGTCTCCTCCTTGTTACCTGTTGTACGGGGGTGAGGGTGAGGTACAGTATAGTTGAACCATTCTCTGTGTCTTCTCCTTGTTCCCTGCTGTACAGGGGTGAAGGTGTGGTACAGTATAGTTGAACCACTCTCTGTGTCTCCTTGTTCCCTGCTGTACAGGGGTGAAGGTGAGGTACAGTATAGTTGAACCATTCTATGTGTCTCCTTGTTCCCTGCTGTACAGGGGTGAAGGTGTGGTACAGTATAGTTGAACCATTCTCTGTGTGTCCTCCTTGTTCCCTGCTGTACAGGGGTGAGGGTGAGGTACAGTGTAGTTGAACCACTCATTGTGTCTTCTCCTTGTTCCCTGCTGTACGGTGGTGAAGGTGAGGTACAGGATAGTTGAACCACTCTCTGTGTCTCCTCCTTGTTCCCTGCTGTACAGGGGTGAAGGTGAGGTACAGGATAGTTGAACCATTCTCTGTGTCTCCTCCTTGTTCCCTGCTGTACGGGGGTGAAGGTGAGGTACAGTATAGTTGAACCACTCACTGTGTCTCCTCCTTGTTCCCTGTTGTACGGGGGTGAAGGTGAGGTACAGTATAGTTGAACCACTCTCTGTGTCTCCTTGTTCCCTGCTGTACAGGGGTGAAGGTGAGGTACAGTATAGTTGAACCATTCTCTGTGTCTCCTTGTTCCCTGCTGTACAGGGGTGAAGGTGAGATACAGTATAGTTGAACCATTATCTGTGTCTCCTTGTTCCCTGCTGTACAGGGGTGAAGGTGAGGTAGAGTATAGTTGAACCATTCTCTGTGTCTCCTCCTTGTTCCCTGCTGTACAGGGGTGAGGGTGAGGTACAGTGTAGTTGAACCACTCTCTGTGTCTCCTTGTTCCATGCTGTACAGGGGTGAAGGTGAGGTACAGTATAGTTGAACCACTCACTGTGTCTTCTCATTGTTCCCTGCTGTACGGTGGTGAAGGTGAGGTACAGGATAGTTGAACCACTCTCTCTGTCTCCTCCTTGTTCCCTGCTGTACAGGGGTGAAGGTGAGGTACAGTATAGTTGAACCACTCACTGTGTCTTCTCCTTGTTCCCTGCTGTACGGTGGTGAAGGTGAGGTACAGGATAGTTGAACCATTCTCTGTGTCTCCTCCTTGTTCCATGCTGTACAGGGGTGAGGGTGAGGTACAGTGTAGTTGAACCACTCTCTGTCTCCTCCTTGTTCCCTGCTGTACGGGGGTGAAGGTGAGGAACAGGATAGTTGAACCACTCTCTGTGTCTCCTCCTTGTTCCCTGCTGTACAGGGGTGAATGTGAGGTACAGTATAGTTGAACCACTCACTGTGTCTTCTCCTTGTTCCCTGCTGTACGGGGGTGAAGGTGAGGTACAGTATAGTTGAACCATTCTCTGTGTCTCCTCCTTGTTCCCTGCTGTACAGGGGTGAAGGTGAGGTACAGAATAGTTGAACCATTCTCTGTGTCTCCTCCTTGTTCCCTGCTGTACAGGGGTGAGGGTGAGGTACAGTGTAGTTGAACCACTCTCTGTGTCTCCTCCTTGTTCCCTGCTGTACAGCGGTGAAGGTGAGGTACAGTATAGTTGAACCATTCTCTGTGTCTCCTCCTTGTTCCCTGCTGTACAGGGGTGAGGGTGACGTACAGTGTAGTTGAACCACTCACTGTGTCTTCTCTTTGTTCCCTGCTGTACAGGGGTGAAGGTGAGGTACAGTATAGTTGAACCATTCTCTGTGTCTCCTCCTTGTTCCCTGTTGTACAGGGGTGAGGGTGAGGTACAGTGTAGTTGAACCACTCTCTGTGTCTCCTCCTTGTTCCCGGCTGTACAGGGGTGAGGGTGAGGTACAGTATAGTTGAACCACTCTCTGTGTCTCCTCCTTGTTCCCTGTTGTACGGGGGTGAAGGTGAGGTACAGTGTAGTTGAACCACTCTCTGTGTCTCCTTGTTCCCTGCTGTACGGGGGTGAAGGTGAGGTACAGTATAGTTGAACCACTCACTGTGTCTCCTCCTTGTTCCCTGTTGTACTGGGGTGAAGGTGAGGTACAGTATAGTTGAACCACTCTCTGTGTCTCCTCCTTGTTCCCTGTTGTACGGGGGTGAAGGTGAGGTACAGTATAGTTGAACCACTCTCTGTGTCTCCTCCTTGTTCCCTGTTGTACGGGGGTGAAGGTGAGGTACAGTGTAGTTGAACCACTCTCTGTGTCTCCTTGTTCCCTGCTGTACGGGGGTGAAGGTGAGGTACAGTATAGTTGAACCACTCACTGTGTTTCCTCCTTGTTCCCTGTTGTACGGGGGTGAAGGTGAGGTACAGTATAGTTGAACCACTCTCTGTGTCTCCTCCTTGTTCCCGGCTGTACAGGGGTGAATGTGAGGTACAGTATAGTTGAACCACTCACTGTGTCTTCTCCTTGTTCCCTGCTGTACGTTGGTGAAGGTGAGGTACAGGATAGTTGAACCACTCTCTGTGTCTCCTCCTTGTTCCCTGCTGTACAGGGGTGAAGGTGAGGTACATTATAGTTGAACCACTCACTGTGTCTTCTCCTTGTTCCCTGCTGTATGGTGGTGAAGGTGAGGTATAGGATAGTTGAACCATTCTCTGTGTCTCCTCCTTGTTCCCTGCTGTACAGGGGTGAGGGTGAGGTACAGTGTAGTTGAACCACTCTCTGTGTCTCCTCCTTGTTCCCTGCTGTACGGGGGTGAAGGTGAGGTACAGGATAGTTGAACCACTCTCTGTGTCTCCTCCTTGTTCCCTGCTGTACAGGGGTGAAGGTGAGGTACAGTATAGTTGAACCACTCTCTGTGTCTCCTTGTTCCCTGCTGTACGGGGGTGAAGGTGAGGTACAGTATAGTTGAACCACTCATTGTGTTTCCTCCTTGTTCCCTGTTGTACGGGGGTGAAGGTGAGGTACAGTATAGTTGAACCACTCTCTGTGTCTCCTCCTTGTTCCCGGCTGTACAGGGGTGAATGTGAGGTACAGTATAGTTGAACCACTCACTGTGTCTTCTCCTTGTTCCCTGCTGTACGTTGGTGAAGGTGAGGTACAGGATAGTTGAACCACTCTCTGTGTCTCCTCCTTGTTCCCTGCTGTACAGGGGTGAAGGTGAGGTACATTATAGTTGAACCACTCACTGTGTCTTCTCCTTGTTCCCTGCTGTATGGTGGTGAAGGTGAGGTATAGGATAGTTGAACCATTCTCTGTGTCTCCTCCTTGTTCCCTGCTGTACAGGGGTGAGGGTGAGGTACAGTGTAGTTGAACCACTCTCTGTGTCTCCTCCTTGTTCCCTGCTGTACGGGGGTGAAGGTGAGGTACAGGATAGTTGAACCACTCTCTGTGTCTCCTCCTTGTTCCCTGCTGTACAGGGGTGAAGGTGAGGTACAGTATAGTTGAACCACTCACTGTGTCTCCTCCTTGTTCCCTGTTGTACGGGGGTGAAGGTGAGGTACAGTATAGTTGAACCACTCTCTGTGTCTCCTCCTTGTTCCCTGTTGTACGGGGGTGAAGGTGATGTACAGTGTAGTTGAACCACTCTCTGTGTCTCCTTGTTCCCTGCTGTACGGGGGTGAAGGTGAGGTACAGTATAGTTGAACCACTCACTGTGTCTCCTCCTTGTACCCTGTTGTACGGGGTTGAAGGTGAGGTACAGTATAGTTGAACCACTCTCTGTGTCTCCTCCTTGTTCCCTGTTGTACGGGGGTGAAGGTGAGGTACAGTATAGTTGAACCACTCTCTGTGTCTCCTCCTTGGTCCCTGCTGTACAGGGGTGAGGGTGAGGTACAGTATAGTTGAACCATTCTCTGTGTCTTCTCCTTGTTCCCTGCTGTACAGGGGTGAAGGTGTGGTACAGTATAGTTGAACCACTCTCTGTGTCTCCTTGTTCCCTGCTGTACAGGGGTGAAGGTGAGGTACAGTATAGTTAAACCATTCTATGTGTCTCCTTGTTCCCTGATGTACAGGGGTGAAGGTGTGGTACAGTATAGTTGAACCATTCTCTGTGTCTCCTCCTTGTTCCCTGCTGTACAGGGGTGAGGGTGAGGTACAGTGTAGTTGAACCATTCATTGTGTCTTCTCCTTGTTCCCTGCTGTACGGTGGTGAAGGTGAGGTACAGGATAGTTGAACCACTCTCTGTGTCTCCTCCTTGTTCCCTGCTGTACGGGGGTGAAGGTGAGGTACAGGATAGTTGAACCACTCTCTGTGTCTACTCCTTGTTCCCTGCTGTACAGGGGTGAAGGTGAGGTACAGGATAGTTGAATCATTCTCTGTGTCTCCTCCTTGTTCCCTGCTGTACGGGGGTCAAGGTGAGGTACAGTATAGTTGAACCACTCACTGTGTCTCCTCCTTGTTCCCTGTTGTACGGGGGTGAAGGTGAGGTACAGTATAGTTGAACCACTCTCTGTGTCTCCTTGTTCCCTGCTGTACAAGGGTGAAGGTGAGGTACAGTATAGTTGAACCATTCTCTGTGTCTCCTTATTCCCTGCTGTACAGGGGTGAAGGTGAGATACAGTATAGTTGAACCATTCTCTGTGTCTCCTTGTTCCCTGCTGTACAGGGGTGAAGGTGAGGTAGAGTATAGTTGAACCATTCTCTGTGTCTCCTCCTTGTTCCCTGCTGTACAGGGGTGAGGGTGAGGTACAGTGTAGTTGAACCACTCTGTGTCTCCTCCTTGTTCCCTGCTGTACAGGGGTGAAGGTGAGGTACAGTATAGTTGAACCACTCACTGTGTCTTCTCATTGTTCCCTGCTGTACGGTGGTGAAGGTGAGGTACAGGATAGTTGAACCACTCTCTCTGTCTCCTCCTTGTTCCCTGCTGTACAGGGGTGAAGGTGAGGTACAGTATAGTTGAACCACTCACTGTGTCTTCTCCTTGTTCCCTGCTGTACGGTGGTGAAGGTGAGGTACAGGATAGTTGAACCATTCTCTGTGTCTCCTCCTTGTTCCCTGCTGTACAGGGGTGAGGGTGAGGTACAGTGTAGTTGAACCACTCTCTGTCTCCTCCTTGTTCCCTGCTGTACGGGGGTGAAGGTGAGGTACAGTATAGTTGAACCACTCTCTGTGTCTCCTTGTTCCCTGCTGTACGGGGGTGAAGGTGAGGTACAGTATAGTTGAACCACTCACTGTGTTTCCTCCTTGTTCCCTGTTGTACGGGGGTGAAGGTGAGGTACAGTATAGTTGAACCACTCTCTGTGTCTCCTCCTTGTTCCCGGCTGTACAGGGGTGAATGTGAGGTACAGTATAGTTGAACCACTCACTGTGTCTTCTCCTTGTTCCCTGCTGTACGTTGGTGAAGGTGAGGTACAGGATAGTTGAACCACTCTCTGTGTCTCCTCCTTGTTCCCTGCTGTACAGGGGTGAAGGTGAGGTACATTATAGTTGAACCACTCACTGTGTCTTCTCTTTGTTCCCTGCTGTATGGTGGTGAAGGTGAGGTATAGGATAGTTGAACCATTCTCTGTGTCTCCTCCTTGTTCCCTGCTGTACAGGGGTGAGGGTGAGGTACAGTGTAGTTGAACCACTCTCTGTGTCTCCTCCTTGTTCCCTGCTGTACGGGGGTGAAGGTGAGGTACAGGATAGTTGAACCACTCTCTGTGTCTCCTCCTTGTTCCCTGCTGTACAGGGGTGAAGGTGAGGTACAGTATAGTTGAACCACTCACTGTGTCTCCTCCTTGTTCCCTGTTGTACGGGGGTGAAGGTGAGGTACAGTATAGTTGAACCACTCTCTGTGTCTCCTCCTTGTTCCCTGTTGTACGGGGGTGAAGGTGAGGTACAGTGTAGTTGAACCACTCTCTGTGTCTCCTTGTTCCCTGCTGTACGGGGGTGAAGGTGAGGTACAGTATAGTTGAACCACTCACTGTGTCTCCTCCTTGTACCCTGTTGTACGGGGTTGAAGGTGAGGTACAGTATAGTTGAACCACTCTCTGTGTCTCCTCCTTGTTCCCTGTTGTACGGGGGTGAAGGTGAGGTACAGTATAGTTGAACCACTCTCTGTGTCTCCTCTTTGGTCCCTGCTGTACAGGGGTGAGGGTGAGGTACAGTATAGTTGAACCATTCTCTGTGTCTTCTCCTTGTTCCCTGCTGTACAGAGGTGAAGGTGTGGTACAGTATAGTTGAACCACTCTCTGTGTCTCCTTGTTCCCTGCTGTACAGGGGTGAAGGTGAGGTACAGTATAGTTGAACCATTCTATGTGTCTCCTTGTTCCCTGTTGTACGGGGGTGAAGGTGAGGTACAGTATAGTTGAACCACTCTCTGTGTCTCCTTGTTCCCTGCTGTACAAGGGTGAAGGTGAGGTACAGTATAGTTGAACCATTCTCTGTGTCTCCTTATTCCCTGCTGTACATGGGTGAAGGTGAGATACAGTATAGTTGAACCATTCTCTGTGTCTCCTTGTTCCCTGCTGTACAGGGGTGAAGGTGAGGTAGAGTATAGTTGAACCATTCTCTGTGTCTCCTCCTTGTTCCCTGCTGTACAGGGGTGAGGGTGAGGTACAGTGTAGTTGAACCACTCTGTGTCTCCTCCTTGTTCCCTGCTGTACAGGGGTGAAGGTGAGGTACAGTATAGTTGAACCACTCACTGTGTCTTCTCATTGTTCCCTGCTGTACGGTGGTGAAGGTGAGGTACAGGATAGTTGAACCACTCTCTCTGTCTCCTCCTTGTTCCCTGCTGTACAGGGGTGAAGGTGAGGTACAGTATAGTTGAACCACTCTCTGTGTCTCCTCTTTGTTCCCTGTTGTACGGGGGTGAAGGTGAGGTACAGGATAGTTGAACCACTCTCTGTGTCTCCTTGTTCCCTGCTGTACGGGGGTGAATGTGAGGTACAGTATAGTTGAACCACTCACTGTGTCTCCTCCTTGTTCCCTGCTGTACGGGGGTGAAGGTGAGGTACAGTATAGTTGAACCACTCTCTGTGTCTCCTCCTTGTTCCCTGTTGTACGGGGGTGAAGGTGAGGTACAGTATAGTTGAACCACTCTCTGTGTCTCCTCCTTGGTCCCTGCTGTACAGGGGTGAGGGTGAGGTACATTATAGTTGAACCATTCTCTGTGTCTTCTCCTTGTTCCCTGCTGTACAGGGGTGAAGGTGTGGTACAGTATAGTTGAACCACTCTCTGTGTCTCCTTGTTCCCTGCTGTACAGGGGTGAAGGTGAGGTAAAGTATAGTTGAACCACTCTCTGTGTCTCCTCCTTGTTCCCTGTTGTACGGGGGTGAAGGTGAGGTACAGTGTAGTTGAACCACTCTCTGTGTCTCCTTGTTCCCTGCTGTACGGGGGTGAAGGTGAGGTACAGTATAGTTGAACCACTCACTGTGTCTCCTTGTTCCCTGCTGTACAGGGGTGAAGGTGAGGTACAGTATAGTTTAACCATTCTATGTGTCTCCTTGTTCCCTGCTGTACAGGGGTGAAGGTGTGGTACAGTATAGTTGAACCATTCTCTGTGTCTCCTCCTTGTTCCCTGCTGTACAGGGGTGAGGGTGAGGTACAGTGTAGTTGAACCACTCATTGTGTCTTCTCCTTGTTCCCTGCTGTACGGTGGTGAAGGTGAGGTACAGGATAGTTGAACCACTCTCTGTGTCTCCTCCTTGTTCCCTGCTGTACGGGGGTGAAGGTGAGGTACAGGATAGTTGAACCACTCTCTGTGTCTTCTCCTTGTTCCCTGCTGTACAGGGGTGAAGGTGAGGTACAGGATAGTTGAACCATTCTCTGTGTCTCCTCCTTGTTCCCTGCTGTACGGGGGTGAAAGTGAGGTACAGTATATTTGAACCACTCACTGTGTCTCCTCCTTGTTCCCTGTTGTACGGGGGTGAAGGTGAGGTACAGTATAGTTGAACCACTTTCTGTGTCTCCTTGTTCCCTGCTGTACAAGGGTGAAGGTGAGGTACAGTATAGTTGAACCATTCTCTGTGTCTCCTTGTTCCCTGCTGTACAGGGGTGAAGGTGAGATACAGTATAGTTGAACCATTCTCTGTGTCTCCTTGTTCCCTGCTGTACAGGGGTGAAGGTGAGGTACAGTATAGTTGAACCACTCACTGTGTCTTCTCCTTGTTCCCTGCTGTACGTTGGTGAAGGTGAGGTACAGGATAGTTGAACCACTCTCTGTGTCTCCTCCTTGTTCCCTGCTGTACAGGGGTGAAGGTGAGGTACATTATAGTTGAACCACTCACTGTGTCTTCTCCTTGTTCCCTGCTGTATGGTGGTGAAGGTGAGGTATAGGATAGTTGAACCATTCTCTGTGTCTCCTCCTTGTTCCCTGCTGTACAGGGGTGAGGGTGAGGTACAGTGTAGTTGAACCACTCTCTGTGTCTCCTCCTTGTTCCCTGCTGTACGGGGGTGAAGGTGAGGTACAGGATAGTTGAACCACTCTCTGTGTCTCCTCCTTGTTCCCTGCTGTACAGGGGTGAAGGTGAGGTACAGTATAGTTGAACCACTCACTGTGTCTCCTCCTTGTTCCCTGTTGTACGGGGGTGAAGGTGAGGTACAGTATAGTTGAACCACTCTCTGTGTCTCCTCCTTGTTCCCTGTTGTACGGGGGTGAAGGTGAGGTACAGTATAGTTGAACCACTATCTGTGTCTCCTCCTTGGTCCCTGCTGTACAGGGGTGAGGGTGAGGTACAGTATAGTTGAACCATTCTCTGTGTCTTCTCCTTGTTCCCTGCTGTACAGGGGTGAAGGTGTGGTACAGTATAGTTGAACCACTCTCTGTGTCTCCTTGTTCCCTGCTGTACAGGGGTGAAGGTGAGGTAAAGTATAGTTGAACCACTCTCTGTGTCTCCTCCTTGTTCCCTGTTGTACGGGGGTGAAGGTGAGGTACAGTGTAGTTGAACCACTCTCTGTGTCTCCTTGTTCCCTGCTGTACGGGGGTGAAGGTGAGGTACAGTATAGTTGAACCACTCACTGTGTCTCCTCCTTGTACCCTGTTGTACGGGGGTGAAGGTGAGGTACAGTATAGTTGAACCACTCTCTGTGTCTCCTCCTTGTTCCCTGTTGTACGGGGGTGAAGGTGAGGTACAGTATAGTTGAACCACTCTCTGTGTCTCCTCTTTGGTCCCTGCTGTACAGGGGTGAGGGTGAGGTACAGTATAGTTGAACCATTCTCTGTGTCTTCTCCTTGTTCCCTGCTGTACAGGGGTGAAGGTGTGGTACAGTATAGTTGAACCACTCTCTGTGTCTCCTTGTTCCCTGCTGTACAGGGGTGAAGGTGAGGTACAGTATAGTTGAACCATTCTATGTGTCTCCTTGTTCCCTGCTGTACAGGGGTGAAGGTGTGGTACAGTATAGTTGAACCATTCTCTGTGTCTCCTCCTTGTTCCCTGCTGTACAGGGGTGAGGGTGAGGTACAGTGTAGTTGAACCACTCATTGTGTCTTCTCCTTGTTCCCTGCTGTACGGTGGTGAAGGTGAGGTACAGGATAGTTGAACCACTCTCTGTGTCTCCTCCTTGTTCCCTGCTGTACGGGGGTGAAGGTGAGGTACAGGATAGTTGAACCACTCTCTGTGTCTTCTCCTTGTTCCCTGCTGTACAGGGGTGAAGGTGAGGTACAGGATAGTTGAACCATTCTCTGTGTCTCCTCCTTGTTCCCTGCTGTACGGGGGTGAAAGTGAGGTACAGTATATTTGAACCACTCACTGTGTCTCCTCCTTGTTCCCTGTTGTACGGGGGTGAAGGTGAGGTACAGTATAGTTGAACCACTTTCTGTGTCTCCTTGTTCCCTGCTGTACAAGGGTGAAGGTGAGGTACAGTATAGTTGAACCATTCTCTGTGTCTCCTCCTTGTTCCCTGCTGTACAGGGGTGAAGGTGAGATACAGTATAGTTGAACCATTCTCTGTGTCTCCTTGTTCCCTGCTGTACAGGGGTGAAGGTGAGGTACAGTATAGTTGAACCACTCACTGTGTCTTCTCCTTGTTCCCTGCTGTACGTTGGTGAAGGTGAGGTACAGGATAGTTGAACCACTCTCTGTGTCTCCTCCTTGTTCCCTGCTGTACAGGGGTGAAGGTGAGGTACATTATAGTTGAACCACTCACTGTGTCTTCTCCTTGTTCCCTGCTGTATGGTGGTGAAGGTGAGGTATAGGATAGTTGAACCATTCTCTGTGTCTCCTCCTTGTTCCCTGCTGTACAGGGGTGAGGGTGAGGTACAGTGTAGTTGAACCACTCTCTGTGTCTCCTCCTTGTTCCCTGCTGTACGGGGGTGAAGGTGAGGTACAGGATAGTTGAACCACTCTCTGTGTCTCCTCCTTGTTCCCTGCTGTACAGGGGTGAAGGTGAGGTACAGTATAGTTGAACCACTCACTGTGTCTCCTCCTTGTTCCCTGTTGTACGGGGGTGAAGGTGAGGTACAGTATAGTTGAACCACTCTCTGTGTCTCCTCCTTGTTCCCTGTTGTACGGGGGTGAAGGTGAGGTACAGTGTAGTTGAACCACTCTCTGTGTCTCCTTGTTCCCTGCTGTACGGGGGTGAATGTGAGGTACAGTATAGTTGAACCACTCACTGTGTCTCCTCCTTGTACCCTGTTGTACGGGGGTGAAGGTGAGGTACAGTATAGTTGAACCACTCTCTGTGTCTCCTCCTTGTTCCCTGTTGTACGGGGGTGAAGGTGAGGTACAGTATAGTTGAACCACTCTCTGTGTCTCCTCCTTGGTCCCTGCTGTACAGGGGTGAGGGTGAGGTACAGTATAGTTGAACCATTCTCTGTGTCTTCTCCTTGTTCCCTGCTGTACAGGGGTGAAGGTGTGGTACAGTATAGTTGAACCACTCTCTGTGTCTCCTTGTTCCTTGCTGTACAGGGGTGAAGGTGAGGTACAGTATAGTTGAACCATTCTATGTGTCTCCTTGTTCCCTGCTGTACAGGGGTGAAGGTGTGGTACAGTATAGTTGAACCATTCTCTGTGTCTCCTCCTTGTTCCCTGCTGTACAGGGGTGAGGGTGAGGTACAGTGTAGTTGAACCACTCATTGTGTCTTCTCCTTGTTCCCTGCTGTACGGTGGTGAAGGTGAGGTACAGGATAGTTGAACCACTCTCTGTGTCTCCTCCTTGTTCCCTGCTGTACGGGGGTGAAGGTGAGGTACAGTATAGTTGAACCACTCACTGTGTCTCCTCCTTGTTCCCTGTTGTACGGGGGTGAAGGTGAGGTACAGTATAGTTGAACCACTCTCTGTGTCTCCTTGTTCCCTGCTGTACAAGGGTGAAGGTGAGGTACAGTATAGTTGAACCATTCTCTGTGTCTCCTTGTTCCCTGCTGTACAGGGGTGAAGGTGAGATACAGTATAGTTGAACCATTCTCTGTGTCTCCTTGTTCCCTGCTGTACAGGGGTGAAGGTGAGGTAGAGTATAGTTGAACCATTCTCTGTGTCTCCTCCTTGTTCCCTGCTGTACACGGGTGAGGGTGAGGTACAGTGTAGTTGAACCACTCTGTGTCTCCTCCTTGTTCCCTGCTGTACAGGGGTGAAGGTGAGGTACAGTATAGTTGAACCACTCACTGTGTCTTCTCATTGTTCCCTGCTGTACGGTGGTGAAGGTGAGGTACAGGATAGTTGAACCACTCTCTCTGTCTCCTCCTTGTTCCCTGCTGTACAGGGGTGAAGGTGAGGTACAGTATAGTTGAACCACTCACTGTGTCTTCTCCTTGTTCCCTGCTGTACGGTGGTGAAAGTGAGGTACAGGATAGTTGAACCATTCTCTGTGTCTCCTCCTTGTTCCCTGCTGTACAGGGGTGAGGGTGAGGTACAGTGTAGTTGAACCACTCTCTGTCTCCTCCTTGTTCCCTGCTGTACGGGGGTGAAGGTGAGGTACAGGATAGTTGAACCACTCTCTGTGTCTCCTCCTTGTTCCCTGCTGTACAGGGGTGAATGTGAGGTACAGTATAGTTGAACCACTCACTGTGTCTCCTCCTTGTTCCCTGTTGTACGGGGGTGAAGGTGAGGTACAGTATAGTTGAACCACTTTCTGTGTCTCCTTGTTCCCTGCTGTACAAGGGTGAAGGTGAGGTACAGTATAGTTGAACCATTCTCTGTGTCTCCTTGTTCCCTGCTGTACAGGGGTGAAGGTGAGATACAGTATAGTTGAACCATTCTCTGTGTCTCCTTGTTCCCTGCTGTACAGGGGTGAAGGTGAGGTACAGTATAGTTGAACCACTCACTGTGTCTTCTCCTTGTTCCCTGCTGTACGTTGGTGAAGGTGAGGTACAGGATAGTTGAACCACTCTCTGTGTCTCCTCCTTGTTCCCTGCTGTACAGGGGTGAAGGTGAGGTACATTATAGTTGAACCACTCACTGTGTCTTCTCCTTGTTCCCTGCTGTATGGTGGTGAAGGTGAGGTATAGGATAGTTGAACCATTCTCTGTGTCTCCTCCTTGTTCCCTGCTGTACAGGGGTGAGGGTGAGGTACAGTGTAGTTGAACCACTCTCTGTGTCTCCTCCTTGTTCCCTGCTGTACGGGGGTGAAGGTGAGGTACAGGATAGTTGAACCACTCTCTGTGTCTCCTCCTTGTTCCCTGCTGTACAGGGGTGAAGGTGAGGTACAGTATAGTTGAACCACTCACTGTGTCTCCTCCTTGTTCCCTGTTGTACGGGGGTGAAGGTGAGGTACAGTATAGTTGAACCACTCTCTGTGTCTCCTCCTTGTTCCCTGTTGTACGGGGGTGAAGGTGAGGTACAGTATAGTTGAACCACTCTCTGTGTCTCCTCCTTGGTCCCTGCTGTACAGGGGTGAGGGTGAGGTACAGTATAGTTGAACCATTCTCTGTGTCTTCTCCTTGTTCCCTGCTGTACAGGGGTGAAGGTGTGGTACAGTATAGTTGAACCACTCTCTGTGTCTCCTTGTTCCCTGCTGTACAGGGGTGAAGGTGAGGTAAAGTATAGTTGAACCACTCTCTGTGTCTCCTCCTTGTTCCCTGTTGTACGGGGGTGAAGGTGAGGTACAGTGTAGTTGAACCACTCTCTGTGTCTCCTTGTTCCCTGCTGTACGGGGGTGAAGGTGAGGTACAGTATAGTTGAACCACTCACTGTGTCTCCTCCTTGTACCCTGTTGTACGGGGGTGAAGGTGAGGTACAGTATAGTTGAACCACTCTCTGTGTCTCCTCCTTGTTCCCTGTTGTACGGGGGTGAAGGTGAGGTACAGTATAGTTGAACCACTCTCTGTGTCTCCTCTTTGGTCCCTGCTGTACAGGGGTGAGGGTGAGGTACAGTATAGTTGAACCATTCTCTGTGTCTTCTCCTTGTTCCCTGCTGTACAGGGGTGAAGGTGTGGTACAGTATAGTTGAACCACTCTCTGTGTCTCCTTGTTCCCTGCTGTACAGGGGTGAAGGTGAGGTACAGTATAGTTGAACCATTCTATGTGTCTCCTTGTTCCCTGCTGTACAGGGGTGAAGGTGTGGTACAGTATAGTTGAACCATTCTCTGTGTCTCCTCCTTGTTCCCTGCTGTACAGGGGTGAGGGTGAGGTACAGTGTAGTTGAACCACTCATTGTGTCTTCTCCTTGTTCCCTGCTGTACGGTGGTGAAGGTGAGGTACAGGATAGTTGAACCACTCTCTGTGTCTCCTCCTTGTTCCCTGCTGTACGGGGGTGAAGGTGAGGTACAGGATAGTTGAACCACTCTCTGTGTCTTCTCCTTGTTCCCTGCTGTACAGGGGTGAAGGTGAGGTACAGGATAGTTGAACCATTCTCTGTGTCTCCTCCTTGTTCCCTGCTGTACGGGGGTGAAAGTGAGGTACAGTATATTTGAACCACTCACTGTGTCTCCTCCTTGTTCCCTGTTGTACGGGGGTGAAGGTGAGGTACAGTATAGTTGAACCACTTTCTGTGTCTCCTTGTTCCCTGCTGTACAAGGGTGAAGGTGAGGTACAGTATAGTTGAACCATTCTCTGTGTCTCCTCCTTGTTCCCTGCTGTACAGGGGTGAAGGTGAGATACAGTATAGTTGAACCATTCTCTGTGTCTCCTTGTTCCCTGCTGTACAGGGGTGAAGGTGAGGTACAGTATAGTTGAACCACTCACTGTGTCTTCTCCTTGTTCCCTGCTGTACGTTGGTGAAGGTGAGGTACAGGATAGTTGAACCACTCTCTGTGTCTCCTCCTTGTTCCCTGCTGTACAGGGGTGAAGGTGAGGTACATTATAGTTGAACCACTCACTGTGTCTTCTCCTTGTTCCCTGCTGTATGGTGGTGAAGGTGAGGTATAGGATAGTTGAACCATTCTCTGTGTCTCCTCCTTGTTCCCTGCTGTACAGGGGTGAGGGTGAGGTACAGTGTAGTTGAACCACTCTCTGTGTCTCCTCCTTGTTCCCTGCTGTACGGGGGTGAAGGTGAGGTACAGGATAGTTGAACCACTCTCTGTGTCTCCTCCTTGTTCCCTGCTGTACAGGGGTGAAGGTGAGGTACAGTATAGTTGAACCACTCACTGTGTCTCCTCCTTGTTCCCTGTTGTACGGGGGTGAAGGTGAGGTACAGTATAGTTGAACCACTCTCTGTGTCTCCTCCTTGTTCCCTGTTGTACGGGGGTGAAGGTGAGGTACAGTGTAGTTGAACCACTCTCTGTGTCTCCTTGTTCCCTGCTGTACGGGGGTGAATGTGAGGTACAGTATAGTTGAACCACTCACTGTGTCTCCTCCTTGTACCCTGTTGTACGGGGGTGAAGGTGAGGTACAGTATAGTTGAACCACTCTCTGTGTCTCCTCCTTGTTCCCTGTTGTACGGGGGTGAAGGTGAGGTACAGTATAGTTGAACCACTCTCTGTGTCTCCTCCTTGGTCCCTGCTGTACAGGGGTGAGGGTGAGGTACAGTATAGTTGAACCATTCTCTGTGTCTTCTCCTTGTTCCCTGCTGTACAGGGGTGAAGGTGTGGTACAGTATAGTTGAACCACTCTCTGTGTCTCCTTGTTCCTTGCTGTACAGGGGTGAAGGTGAGGTACAGTATAGTTGAACCATTCTATGTGTCTCCTTGTTCCCTGCTGTACAGGGGTGAAGGTGTGGTACAGTATAGTTGAACCATTCTCTGTGTCTCCTCCTTGTTCCCTGCTGTACAGGGGTGAGGGTGAGGTACAGTGTAGTTGAACCACTCATTGTGTCTTCTCCTTGTTCCCTGCTGTACGGTGGTGAAGGTGAGGTACAGGATAGTTGAACCACTCTCTGTGTCTCCTCCTTGTTCCCTGCTGTACGGGGGTGAAGGTGAGGTACAGTATAGTTGAACCACTCACTGTGTCTCCTCCTTGTTCCCTGTTGTACGGGGGTGAAGGTGAGGTACAGTATAGTTGAACCACTCTCTGTGTCTCCTTGTTCCCTGCTGTACAAGGGTGAAGGTGAGGTACAGTATAGTTGAACCATTCTCTGTGTCTCCTTGTTCCCTGCTGTACAGGGGTGAAGGTGAGATACAGTATAGTTGAACCATTCTCTGTGTCTCCTTGTTCCCTGCTGTACAGGGGTGAAGGTGAGGTAGAGTATAGTTGAACCATTCTCTGTGTCTCCTCCTTGTTCCCTGCTGTACACGGGTGAGGGTGAGGTACAGTGTAGTTGAACCACTCTGTGTCTCCTCCTTGTTCCCTGCTGTACAGGGGTGAAGGTGAGGTACAGTATAGTTGAACCACTCACTGTGTCTTCTCATTGTTCCCTGCTGTACGGTGGTGAAGGTGAGGTACAGGATAGTTGAACCACTCTCTCTGTCTCCTCCTTGTTCCCTGCTGTACAGGGGTGAAGGTGAGGTACAGTATAGTTGAACCACTCACTGTGTCTTCTCCTTGTTCCCTGCTGTACGGTGGTGAAAGTGAGGTACAGGATAGTTGAACCATTCTCTGTGTCTCCTCCTTGTTCCCTGCTGTACAGGGGTGAGGGTGAGGTACAGTGTAGTTGAACCACTTTCTGTCTCCTCCTTGTTCCCTGCTGTACGGGGGTGAAGGTGAGGTACAGGATAGTTGAACCACTCTCTGTGTCTCCTCCTTGTTCCCTGCTGTACAGGGGTGAATGTGAGGTACAGTATAGTTGAACCACTCACTGTGTCTTCTCCTTGTTCCCTGCTGTACGGGGATGAAGGTGAGGTACAGTATAGTTGAACCATTCTCTGTGTCTCCTCCTTGTTCCCTGCTGTACAGGGGTGAAGGTGAGGTACAGAATAGTTTAACCATTCTCTGTGTCTCCTCCTTGTTCCCTGCTGTACAGGGGTGAGGGTGAGGTACAATGTAGTTGAACCACTCTCTGTGTCTCCTCCTTGTTCCCTGCTGTACAGCGGTGAAGGTGAGGTACATTATAGTTGAACCATTCTCTGTGTCTCCTCCTTGTTCCCTGCTGTACAGGTGTGAGGGTGACGTACAGTGTAGTTGAACCACTCACTGTGTCTTCTCTTTGTTCCCTGCTGTACAGGGGTGAAGGTGAGGTACAGTATAGTTGAACCATTCTCTGTGTCTCCTCCTTCTTCCCTGCTGTACAGGGGTGAGGGTGAGGTACAGTATAGTTGAACCACTCTCTGTGTCTCCTCCTTGTTCCCTGTTGTACGGGGGTGAAGGTGAGGTACAGTGTAGTTGAACCACTCTCTGTGTCTCCTTGTTCCCTGCTGTACGGGGGTGAAGGTGAGGTACAGTATAGTTGAACCACTCACTGTGTCTCCTCCTTGTTCCCTGTTGTACTGGGGTGAAGGTGAGGTACAGTATAGTTGAACCATTCTCTGTGTCTTCTCCTTGTTCCCTGCTGTACAGGGGTGAAGGTGTGGTACAGTATAGTTGAACCACTCTCTGTGTCTCCTTGTTCCCTGCTGTACAGGGGTGAAGGTGAGGTACAGTATAGTTGAACCATTCTATGTGTCTCCTTGTTCCCTGCTGTACAGGGGTGAATGTGTGGTACAGTATAGTTGAACCATTCTCTGTCTCCTCCTTGTTCCCTGCTGTAGAGGGGTGAGGGTGAGGTACAGTGTAGTTGAACCACTCATTGTGTCTTCTCCTTGTTCCCTGCTGTACGGTGGTGAAGGTGAGGTACAGGATAGTTGAACCACTCTCTGTGTCTCCTCCTTGTTCCCTGCTGTACGGGGGTGAAGGTGAGGTACAGGATAGTTGAACCACTCTCTGTGTATTCTCCTTGTTCCCTGCTGTACAGGGGTGAAGGTGAGGTACAGGATAGTTGATCCATTCTCTGTGTCTCCTCCTTGTTCCCTGCTGTACGGGGGTGAAGGTGAGGTACAGTATAGTTGAACCACTCACTGTGTCTCCTCCTTGTTCCCTGTTGTACGGGGGTGAAGGTGAGGTACAGTATAGTTGAACCACTCTCTGTGTCTCCTTGTTCCCTGCTGTACAAGGGTGAAGGTGAGGTACAGTATAGTTGAACCATTCTCTGTGTCTCCTTGTTCCCTGCTGTACAGGGGTGAAGGTGAGATACAGTATAGTTGAACCATTCTCTGTGTCTCCTTGTTCCCTGCTGTACAGGGGTGAAGGTGAGGTAGAGTATAGTTGAACCATTCTCTGTGTCTCCTCCTTGTTCCCTGCTGTACACGGGTGAGGGTGAGGTACAGTGTAGTTGAACCACTCTGTGTCTCCTCCTTGTTCCCTGCTGTACAGGGGTGAAGGTGAGGTACAGTATAGTTGAACCACTCACTGTGTCTACTCATTGTTCCCTGCTGTACGGTGGTGAAGGTGAGGTACAGGATAGTTGAACCACTCTCTCTGTCTCCTCCTTGTTCCCTGCTGTACAGGGGTGAAGGTGAGGTACAGTATAGTTGAACCACTCACTGTGTCTTCTCCTTGTTCCCTGCTGTACGGTGGTGAAGGTGAGGTACAGGATAGTTGAACCATTCTCTGTGTCTCCTCCTTGTTCCCTGCTGTACAGGGGTGAGGGTGAGGTACAGTGTAGTTGAACCACTCTCTGTCTCCTCCTTGTTCTCTGCTGTACGGGGGTGAAGGTGAGGTACAGGATAGTTGAACCACTCTCTGTGTCTCCTCCTTGTTCCCTGCTGTACAGGGGTGAATGTGAGGTACAGTATAGTTGAACCACTCACTGTGTCTTCTCCTTGTTCCCTGCTGTACGGGGGTGAAGGTGAGGTACAGTATAGTTGAACCATTCTCTGTGTCTCCTCCTTGTTCCCTGCTGTACAGGGGTGAAGGTGAGGTACAGAATAGTTGAACCATTCTCTGTGTCTCCTCCTTGTTCCCTGCTGTACAGGGGTGAGGGTGAGGTACAGTGTAGTTGAACCACTCTCTGTGTCTCCTCCTTGTTCCCTGCTGTACAGCGGTGAAGGTGAGGTACATTATAGTTGAACCATTCTCTGTGTCTCCTCCTTGTTCCCTGCTGTACAGGAGTGAGGGTGACGTACAGTGTAGTTGAACCACTCACTGTGTCTTCTCTTTGTTCCCTGCTGTACAGGGGTGAAGGTGAGGTACAGTATAGTTGAACCATTCTCTGTGTCTCCTCCTTGTTCCCTGCTGTACAGGGGTGAGGGTGAGGTACAGTATAGTTGAACCACTCTCTGTGTCTCCTCCTTGTTCCCTGTTGTACGGGGGTGAAGGTGAGGTACAGTGTAGTTGAACCACTCTCTGTGTCTCCTTGTTCCCTGCTGTACGGGGGTGAAGGTAAGGTACAGTATAGTTGAACCACTCACTGTGTCTCCTCCTTGTTCCCTGTTGTACGGGGGTGAAGGTGAGGTACAGTATAGTTGAACCACTCTCTGTGTCTCCTCCTTGGTCCCTGCTGTACAGGGGTGAGGGTGAGGTACAGTATAGTTGAACCATTCTCTGTGTCTTCTCCTTGTTCCCTGCTGTACAGGGGTGAAGGTGTGGTACAGTATAGTTGAACCACTCTCTGTGTCTCCTTGTTCCCTGCTGTACAGGGGTGAAGGTGAGGTACAGTATATTTGAACCACTCACTGTGTCTTCTCCTTGTTCCCTGCTGTACAGGGGTGAAGGTGTGGTACAGTATAGTTGAACCACTCTCTGTGTCTCCTCCTTGTTCCCTGCTGTACAGGGGTGAGGGTGAGGTACAGTGTAGTTGAACCACTCTCTGTGTCTCCTCCTTGTTCCCTGCTGTACAGGGGTGAGGGTGAGGTACAGTGTAGTTGAACCACTCTCTGTGTCTCCTCCTTGTTCCCTGCTGTACGGGGGTGAAGGTGAGGTACAGGATGGTTGAACCACTCTCTGTGTCTCCTCCTTGTTCCCTGCTGTACAGTGGTGAAGGTGAGGTACAGTATAGTTGAACCACTCACTGTGTCTCCTCATTGTTCCCTGTTGTACGGGGGTGAAGGTGAGGTACAGTATAGTTGAACCACTCTCTGTGTCTCCTCCTTGTTCCCTGTTGTACGGGGGTGAAGGTGAGGTACAGTGTAGTTGAACCACTCTCTGTGTCTCCTTGTTCCCTGCTGTACGGGGGTGAAGGTGAGGTACAGTATAGTTGAACCACTAACTGTGTCTCCTCCTTGTACCCTGTTGTACGGGGGTGAAGGTGAGGTACAGTATAGTTGAACCACTCTCTGTGTCTCCTCCTTGTTCCCTGTTGTACGGGGGTGAAGGTGAGGTACAGTATAGTTGAACCACTCTCTGTGTCTCCTCCTTGGTCCCTGCTGTACAGGGGTGAAGGTGAGGTACAGTATAGTTGAACCATTCTCTGTGTCTTCTCCTTGTTCCCTGCTGTACAGGGGTGAAGGTGTGGTACAGTATAGTTGAACCACTCTCTGTGTCTCCTTGTTCCCTGCTGTACAGGGGTGAAGGTGAGGTACAGTATAGTTGAACCATTCTATGTGTCTCCTTGTTCCCTGCTGTACAGGGGTGAAGGTGTGGTACAGTATAGTTGAACCATTCTCTGTGTCTCCTCCTTGTTCCCTGCTGTACAGGGGTGAGGGTGAGGTACAGTGTAGTTGAACCACTCTCTGTGTCTCCTTGTTCCCTGCTGTACGGGGGTGAAGGTGAGGTACAGTATAGTTGAACCACTCTCTGTGTCTCCTCCTTGTTCCCTGTTGTACGGGGGTGAAGGTGAGGTACAGTGTAGTTGAACCACTCTCTGTGTCTCCTTGTTCCCTGCTGTACGGGGGTGAAGGTGAGGTACAGTATAGTTGAACCACTCACTGTGTCTCCTCCTTGTACCCTGTTGTACGGGGGTGAAGGTGAGGTACAGTATAGTTGAACCACTCTCTGTGTCTCCTCCTTGTTCCCTGTTGTACGGGGGTGAAGGTGAGGTACAGTATAGTTGAACCACTCTCTGTGTCTCCTCTTTGGTCCCTGCTGTACAGGGGTGAGGGTGAGGTACAGTATAGTTGAACCATTCTCTGTGTCTTCTCCTTGTTCCCTGCTGTACAGGGGTGAAGGTGAGGTACAGTATAGTTGAACCATTCTATGTGTCTCCTTGTTCCCTGCTGTACAGGGGTGAAGGTGTGGTACAGTATAGTTGAACCATTCTCTGTGTCTCCTCCTTGTTCCCTGCTGTACAGGGGTGAGGGTGAGGTACAGTGTAGTTGAACCACTCATTGTGTCTTCTCCTTGTTCCCTGCTGTACGGTGGTGAAGGTGAGGTACAGGATAGTTGAACCACTCTCTGTGTCTCCTCCTTGTTCCCTGCTGTACGGGGGTGAAGGTGAGGTACAGGATAGTTGAACCACTCTCTGTGTCTTCTCCTTGTTCCCTGCTGTACAGGGGTGAAGGTGAGGTACAGGATAGTTGAACCATTCTCTGTGTCTCCTCCTTGTTCCCTGCTGTACGGGGGTGAAAGTGAGGTACAGTATATTTGAACCACTCACTGTGTCTCCTCCTTGTTCCCTGTTGTACGGGGGTGAAGGTGAGGTACAGTATAGTTGAACCACTTTCTGTGTCTCCTTGTTCCCTGCTGTACAAGGGTGAAGGTGAGGTACAGTATAGTTGAACCATTCTCTGTGTCTCCTTGTTCCCTGCTGTACAGGGGTGAAGGTGAGATACAGTATAGTTGAACCATTCTCTGTGTCTCCTTGTTCCCTGCTGTACAGGGGTGAAGGTGAGGTACAGTATAGTTGAACCACTCACTGTGTCTTCTCCTTGTTCCCTGCTGTACGTTGGTGAAGGTGAGGTACAGGATAGTTGAACCACTCTCTGTGTCTCCTCCTTGTTCCCTGCTGTACAGGGGTGAAGGTGAGGTACATTATAGTTGAACCACTCACTGTGTCTTCTCCTTGTTCCCTGCTGTATGGTGGTGAAGGTGAGGTATAGGATAGTTGAACCATTCTCTGTGTCTCCTCCTTGTTCCCTGCTGTACAGGGGTGAGGGTGAGGTACAGTGTAGTTGAACCACTCTCTGTGTCTCCTCCTTGTTCCCTGCTGTACGGGGGTGAAGGTGAGGTACAGGATAGTTGAACCACTCTCTGTGTATCCTCCTTGTTCCCTGCTGTACAGGGGTGAAGGTGAGGTACAGTATAGTTGAACCACTCACTGTGTCTCCTCCTTGTTCCCTGTTGTACGGGGGTGAAGGTGAGGTACAGTATAGTTGAACCACTCTCTGTGTCTCCTCCTTGTTCCCTGTTGTACGGGGGTGAAGGTGAGGTACAGTGTAGTTGAACCACTCTCTGTGTCTCCTTGTTCCCTGCTGTACGGGGGTGAATGTGAGGTACAGTATAGTTGAACCACTCACTGTGTCTCCTCCTTGTACCCTGTTGTACGGGGGTGAAGGTGAGGTACATTATAGTTGAACCACTCTCTGTGTCTCCTCCTTGTTCCCTGTTGTACGGGGGTGAAGGTGAGGTACAGTATAGTTGAACCACTCTCTGTGTCTCATCCTTGGTCCCTGCTGTACAGGGGTGAGGGTGAGGTACAGTATAGTTGAACCATTCTCTGTGTCTTCTCCTTGTTCCCTGCTGTACAGGGGTGAAGGTGTGGTACAGTATAGTTGAACCACTCTCTGTGTCTCCTTGTTCCCTGCTGTACAGGGGTGAAGGTGAGGTACAGTATAGTTGAACCATTCTATGTGTCTCCTTGTTCCCTGCTGTACAGGGGTGAAGGTGTGGTACAGTATAGTTGAACCATTCTCTGTGTCTCCTCCTTGTTCCCTGCTGTACAGGGGTGAGGGTGAGGTACAGTGTAGTTGAACCACTCATTGTGTCTTCTCCTTGTTCCCTGCTGTACGCTGGTGAAGGTGAGGTACAGGATAGTTGAACCACTCTCTGTGTCTCCTCCTTGTTCCCTGCTGTACGGGGGTGAAGGTGAGGTACAGGATAGTTGAACCACTCTCTGTGTCTTCTCCTTGTTCCCTGCTGTACAGGGGTGAAGGTGAGGTACAGGATAGTTGATCCATTCTCTGTGTCTCCTCCTTGTTCCCTGCTGTACGGGGGTGAAGGTGAGGTACAGTACAGTTGAACCACTCACTGTGTCTCCTCCTTGTTCCCTGTTGTACGGGGGTGAAGGTGAGGTACAGTATAGTTGAACCACTCTCTGTGTCTCCTTGTTCCCTGCTGTACAAGGGTGAAGGTGAGGTACAGTATAGTTGAACCATTCTCTGTGTCTCCTTGTTCCCTGCTGTACAGGGGTGAAGGTGAGATACAGTATAGTTGAACCATTCTCTGTGTCTCCTTGTTCCCTGCTGTACAGGGGTGAAGGTGAGGTAGAGTATAGTTGAACCATTCTCTGTGTCTCCTCCTTGTTCCCTGCTGTACACGGGTGAGGGTGAGGTACAGTGTAGTTGAACCACTCTGTGTCTCCTCCTTGTTCCCTGCTGTACAGGGGTGAAGGTGAGGTACAGTATAGTTGAACCACTCACTGTGTCTTCTCATTGTTCCCTGCTGTACGGTGGTGAAGGTGAGGTACAGGATAGTTGAACCACTCTCTCTGTCTCCTCCTTGTTCCCTGCTGTACAGGGGTGAAGGTGAGGTACAGTATAGTTGAACCACTCACTGTGTCTTCTCCTTGTTCCCTGCTGTACGGTGGTGAAAGTGAGGTACAGGATAGTTGAACCATTCTCTGTGTCTCCTCCTTGTTCCCTGCTGTACAGGGGTGAGGGTGAGGTACAGTGTAGTTGAACCACTCTCTGTCTCCTCCTTGTTCCCTGCTGTACGGGGGTGAAGGTGAGGTACAGGATAGTTGAACCACTCTCTGTGTCTCCTCCTTGTTCCCTGCTGTACAGGGGTGAATGTGAGGTACAGTATAGTTGAACCACTCACTGTGTCTTCTCCTTGTTCCCTGCTGTACGGGGATGAAGGTGAGGTACAGTATAGTTGAACCATTCTCTGTGTCTCCTCCTTGTTCCCTGCTGTACAGGGGTGAAGGTGAGGTACAGAATAGTTGAACCATTCTCTGTGTCTCCTCCTTGTTCCCTGCTGTACAGGGGTGAGGGTGAGGTACAGTGTAGTTGAACCACTCTCTGTGTCTCCTCCTTGTTCCCTGCTGTACAGCGGTGAAGGTGAGGTACATTATAGTTGAACCATTCTCTGTGTCTCCTCCTTGTTCCCTGCTGTACAGGTGTGAGGGTGACGTACAGTGTAGTTGAACCACTCACTGTGTCTTCTCTTTGTTCCCTGCTGTACAGGGGTGAAGGTGAGGTACAGTATAGTTGAACCATTCTCTGTGTCTCCTCCTTCTTCCCTGCTGTACAGGGGTGAGGGTGAGGTACAGTATAGTTGAACCACTCTCTGTGTCTCCTCCTTGTTCCCTGTTGTACGGGGGTGAAGGTGAGGTACAGTGTAGTTGAACCACTCTCTGTGTCTCCTTGTTCCCTGCTGTACGGGGGTGAAGGTGAGGTACAGTATAGTTGAACCACTCACTGTGTCTCCTCCTTGTTCCCTGTTGTACTGGGGTGAAGGTGAGGTACAGTATAGTTGAACCATTCTCTGTGTCTTCTCCTTGTTCCCTGCTGTACAGGGGTGAAGGTGTGGTACAGTATAGTTGAACCACTCTCTGTGTCTCCTTGTTCCCTGCTGTACAGGGGTGAAGGTGAGGTACAGTATAGTTGAACCATTCTATGTGTCTCCTTGTTCCCTGCTGTACAGGGGTGAATGTGTGGTACAGTATAGTTGAACCATTCTCTGTCTCCTCCTTGTTCCCTGCTGTACAGGGGTGAGGGTGAGGTACAGTGTAGTTGAACCACTCATTGTGTCTTCTCCTTGTTCCCTGCTGTACGGTGGTGAAGGTGAGGTACAGGATAGTTGAACCACTCTCTGTGTCTCCTCCTTGTTCCCTGCTGTACGGGGGTGAAGGTGAGGTACAGGATAGTTGAACCACTCTCTGTGTATTCTCCTTGTTCCCTGCTGTACAGGGGTGAAGGTGAGGTACAGGATAGTTGATCCATTCTCTGTGTCTCCTCCTTGTTCCCTGCTGTACGGGGGTGAAGGTGAGGTACAGTATAGTTGAACCACTCACTGTGTCTCCTCCTTGTTCCCTGTTGTACGGGGGTGAAGGTGAGGTACAGTATAGTTGAACCACTCTCTGTGTCTCCTTGTTCCCTGCTGTACAAGGGTGAAGGTGAGGTACAGTATAGTTGAACCATTCTCTGTGTCTCCTTGTTCCCTGCTGTACAGGGGTGAAGGTGAGATACAGTATAGTTGAACCATTCTCTGTGTCTCCTTGTTCCCTGCTGTACAGGGGTGAAGGTGAGGTAGAGTATAGTTGAACCATTCTCTGTGTCTCCTCCTTGTTCCCTGCTGTACACGGGTGAGGGTGAGGTACAGTGTAGTTGAACCACTCTGTGTCTCCTCCTTGTTCCCTGCTGTACAGGGGTGAAGGTGAGGTACATTATAGTTGAACCACTCACTGTGTCTACTCATTGTTCCCTGCTGTACGGTGGTGAAGGTGAGGTACAGGATAGTTGAACCACTCTCTCTGTCTCCTCCTTGTTCCCTGCTGTACAGGGGTGAAGGTGAGGTACAGTATAGTTGAACCACTCACTGTGTCTTCTCCTTGTTCCCTGCTGTACGGTGGTGAAGGTGAGGTACAGGATAGTTAAACCATTCTCTGTGTCTCCTCCTTGTTCCCTGCTGTACAGGGGTGAGGGTGAG
The DNA here is from genome assembly GCA_963995525.1 of Escarpia spicata. Taxonomy (NCBI): domain Eukaryota; kingdom Metazoa; phylum Annelida; class Polychaeta; order Sabellida; family Siboglinidae; genus Escarpia; species Escarpia spicata. Next base: position 206,428 of record CAXEFP010000649.1, read on the forward strand.
GTACAGTGTAGTTGAACCACTCTCTGTCTCCTCCTTGTTCTCTGCTGTACGGGGGTGAAGGTGAGGTACAGGATAGTTGAACCACTCTCTGTGTCTCCTCCTTGTTCCCTGCTGTACAGGGGTGAATGTGAGGTACAGTATAGTTGAACCACTCACTGTGTCTTCTCCTTGTTCCCTGCTGTACGGGGGTGAAGGTGAGGTACAGTATAGTTGAACCATTCTCTGTGTCTCCTCCTTGTTCCCTGCTGTACAGGGGTGAAGGTGAGGTACAGAATAGTTGAACCATTCTCTGTGTCTCCTCCTTGTTCCCTGCTGTACAGGGGTGAGGGTGAGGTACAGTGTAGTTGAACCACTCTCTGTGTCTCCTCCTTGTTCCCTGCTGTACAGCGGTGAAGGTGAGGTACATTATAGTTGAACCATTCTCTGTGTCTCCTCCTTGTTCCCTGCTGTACAGGAGTGAGGGTGACGTACAGTGTAGTTGAACCACTCACTGTGTCTTCTCTTTGTTCCCTGCTGTACAGGGGTGAAGGTGAGGTACAGTATAGTTGAACCATTCTCTGTGTCTCCTCCTTGTTCCCTGCTGTACAGGGGTGAGGGTGAGGTACAGTATAGTTGAACCACTCTCTGTGTCTCCTCCTTGTTCCCTGTTGTACGGGGGTGAAGGTGAGGTACAGTGTAGTTGAACCACTCTCTGTGTCTCCTTGTTCCCTGCTGTACGGGGGTGAAGGTAAGGTACAGTATAGTTGAACCACTCACTGTGTCTCCTCCTTGTTCCCTGTTGTACTGGGGTGAAGGTGAGGTACAGTATAGTTGAACCACTCTCTGTGTCTCCTCCTTGTTCCCTGTTGTACGGGGGTGAAGGTGAGGTACAGTATAGTTGAACCACTCTCTGTGTCTCCTCCTTGGTCCCTGCTGTACAGGGGTGAGGGTGAGGTACAGTATAGTTGAACCATTCTCTGTGTCTTCTCCTTGTTCCCTGCTGTACAGGGGTGAAGGTGTGGTACAGTATAGTTGAACCACTCTCTGTGTCTCCTTGTTCCCTGCTGTACAGGGGTGAAGGTGAGGTACAGTATATTTGAACCACTCACTGTGTCTTCTCCTTGTTCCCTGCTGTACAGGGATGAAGGTGTGGTACAGTATAGTTGAACCATTCTCTGTGTCTCCTCCTTGTTCCCTGCTGTACAGGGGTGAGGGTGAGGTACAGTGTAGTTGAACCACTCTCTGTGTCTCCTCCTTGTTCCCTGCTGTACAGGGGTGAAGGTGAGGTACAGTATAGTTGAACCACTCATTGTGTCTTCTCCTTGTTCCCTGCTGTACGGTGGTGAAGGTGATGTACAGGATAGTTGAACCACTCTCTGTGTCTCCTCCTTGTTCCCTGCTGTACGGGGGTGAAGGTGAGGTACAGGATAGTTGAACCACTCTCTGTGTCTCCTCCTTGTTCCATGCTGTACAGGGGTGAAGGTGAGGTACAGGATAGTTGAACCACTCTCTGTGTCTCCTCCTTGTTCCCTGCTGTACGGGGGTGAAGGTGAGGTACAGGATAGTTGAACCACTCTCTGTGTCTCCTCCTTGTTCCCTGTTGTACGGGGGTGAAGGTGAGGTACAGTATAGTTGAACCACTCTCTCTGTCTCCTCCTTGTTCCCTGTTGTACGGGGGTGAAGGTGAGGTACAGTGTAGTTGAACCACTCTCTGTGTCTCCTTGTTCCCTGCTGTACGGGGGTGAAGGTGAGGTACAGTATAGTTGAACCACTCACTGTGTTTCCTCCTTGTTCCCTGTTGTACGGGGGTGAAGGTGAGGTACAGTATAGTTGAACCACTCTCTGTGTCTCCTCCTTGTTCCCGGCTGTACAGGGGTGAATGTGAGGTACAGTATAGTTGAACCACTCACTGTGTCTTCTCCTTGTTCCCTGCTGTACGTTGGTGAAGGTGAGGTACAGGATAGTTGAACCACTCTCTGTGTCTCCTCCTTGTTCCCTGCTGTACAGGGGTGAAGGTGAGGTACATTATAGTTGAACCACTCACTGTGTCTTCTCCTTGTTCCCTGCTGTATGGTGGTGAAGGTGAGGTATAGGATAGTTGAACCATTCTCTGTGTCTCCTCCTTGTTCCCTGCTGTACAGGGGTGAGGGTGAGGTACAGTGTAGTTGAACCACTCTCTGTGTCTCCTCCTTGTTCCCTGCTGTACGGGGGTGAAGGTGAGGTACAGGATGGTTGAACCACTCTCTGTGTCTCCTCCTTGTTCCCTGCTGTACAGTGGTGAAGGTGAGGTACAGTATAGTTGAACCACTCACTGTGTCTCCTCATTGTTCCCTGTTGTACGGGGGTGAAGGTGAGGTACAGTATAGTTGAACCACTCTCTGTGTCTCCTCCTTGTTCCCTGTTGTACGGGGGTGAAGGTGAGGTACAGTGTAGTTGAACCACTCTCTGTGTCTCCTTGTTCCCTGCTGTACGGGGGTGAAGGTGAGGTACAGTATAGTTGAACCACTAACTGTGTCTCCTCCTTGTACCCTGTTGTACGGGGGTGAAGGTGAGGTACAGTATAGTTGAACCACTCTCTGTGTCTCCTCCTTGTTCCCTGTTGTACGGGGGTGAAGGTGAGGTACAGTATAGTTGAACCACTCTCTGTGTCTCCTCCTTGGTCCCTGCTGTACAGGGGTGAAGGTGAGGTACAGTATAGTTGAACCATTCTCTGTGTCTTCTCCTTGTTCCCTGCTGTACAGGGGTGAAGGTGTGGTACAGTATAGTTGAACCACTCTCTGTGTCTCCTTGTTCCCTGCTGTACAGGGGTGAAGGTGAGGTACATTATAGTTGAACCATTCTATGTGTCTCCTTGTTCCCTGCTGTACAGGGGTGAAGGTGTGGTACAGTATAGTTGAACCATTCTCTGTGTCTCCTCCTTGTTCCCTGCTGTACAGGGGTGAGGGTGAGGTACAGTGTAGTTGAACCACTCATTGTGTCTTCTCCTTGTTCCCTGCTGTACGGTGGTGAAGGTGAGGTACAGGATAGTTGAACCACTCTCTGTGTCTCCTCCTTGTTCCCTGCTGTACGGGGGTGAAGGTGAGGTACAGGATAGTTGAACCACTCTCTGTGTCTTCTCCTTGTTCCCTGCTGTACAGGGGTGAAGGTGAGGTACAGGATAGTTGAACCATTCTCTGTGTCTCCTCCTTGTTCCCTGCTGTACGGGGGTGAAGGTGAGGTACAGTATAGTTGAACCACTCACTGTGTCTCCTCCTTCTTCCCTGTTGTACGGGGGTGAAGGTGAGGTACAGTATAGTTGAACCACTCTCTGTGTCTCCTTGTTCCCTGCTGTACAAGGGTGAAGGTGAGGTACAGTATAGTTGAACCACTCTCTGTGTCTCCTCCTTGGTCCCTGCTGTACAGGGGTGAAGGTGAGGTACAGTATAGTTGAACCATTCTCTGTGTCTTCTCCTTGTTCCCTGCTGTACAGGGGTGAAGGTGTGGTACAGTATAGTTGAACCACTCTCTGTGTCTCCTTGTTCCCTGCTGTACAGGGGTGAAGGTGAGGTACATTATAGTTGAACCATTCTATGTGTCTCCTTGTTCCCTGCTGTACAGGGGTGAAGGTGTGGTACAGTATAGTTGAACCATTCTCTGTGTCTCCTCCTTGTTCCCTGCTGTACAGGGGTGAGGGTGAGGTACAGTGTAGTTGAACCACTCATTGTGTCTTCTCCTTGTTCCCTGCTGTACGGTGGTGAAGGTGAGGTACAGGATAGTTGAACCACTCTCTGTGTCTCCTCCTTGTTCCCTGCTGTACGGGGGTGAAGGTGAGGTACAGGATAGTTGAACCACTCTCTGTGTCTTCTCCTTGTTCCCTGCTGTACAGGGGTGAAGGTGAGGTACAGGATAGTTGAACCATTCTCTGTGTCTCCTCCTTGTTCCCTGCTGTACGGGGGTGAAGGTGAGGTACAGTATAGTTGAACCACTCACTGTGTCTCCTCCTTCTTCCCTGTTGTACGGGGGTGAAGGTGAGGTACAGTATAGTTGAACCACTCTCTGTGTCTCCTTGTTCCCTGCTGTACAAGGGTGAAGGTGAGGTACAGTATAGTTGAACCATTCTCTGTGTCTCCTTGTTCCCTGCTGTACAGGGGTGAAGGTGAGATACAGTATAGTTGAACCATTCTCTGTGTCTCCTTGTTCCCTGCTGTACAGGGGTGAAGGTGAGGTAGAGTATAGTTGAACCATTCTCTGTGTCTCCTCCTTGTTCCCTGCTGTACAGGGGTGAGGGTGAGGTACAGTGTAGTTGAACCACTCTGTGTATCCTCCTTGTTCCCTGCTGTACAGGGGTGAAGGTGAGGTACAGTATAGTTGAACCACTCACTGTGTCTTCTCATTGTTCCCTGCTGTACGGTGGTGAAGGTGAGGTACAGGATAGTTGAACCACTCTCTCTGTCTCCTGCTTGTTCCCTGCTGTACAGGGGTGAAGGTGAGGTACAGTATAGTTGAACCACTCACTGTGTCTTCTCCTTGTTCCCTGCTGTACGGTGGTGAAGGTGAGGTACATTATAGTTGAACCATTCTATGTGTCTCCTTGTTCCCTGCTGTACAGGGGTGAAGGTGTGGTACAGTATAGTTGAACCATTCTCTGTGTCTCCTCCTTGTTCCCTGCTGTACAGGGGTGAGGGTGAGGTACAGTGTAGTTGAACCACTCATTGTGTCTTCTCCTTGTTCCCTGCTGTACGGTGGTGAAGGTGAGGTACAGGATAGTTGAACCACTCTCTGTGTCTCCTCCTTGTTCCCTGCTGTACGGGGGTGAAGGTGAGGTACAGGATAGTTGAACCACTCTCTGTGTCTTCTCCTTGTTCCCTGCTGTACAGGGGTGAAGGTGAGGTACAGGATAGTTGAACCATTCTCTGTGTCTCCTCCTTGTTCCCTGCTGTACGGGGGTGAAGGTGAGGTACAGTATAGTTGAACCACTCACTGTGTCTCCTCCTTCTTCCCTGTTGTACGGGGGTGAAGGTGAGGTACAGTATAGTTGAACCACTCTCTGTGTCTCCTTGTTCCCTGCTGTACAAGGGTGAAGGTGAGGTACAGTATAGTTGAACCATTCTCTGTGTCTCCTTGTTCCCTGCTGTACAGGGGTGAAGGTGAGATACAGTATAGTTGAACCATTCTCTGTGTCTCCTTGTTCCCTGCTGTACAGGGGTGAAGGTGAGGTAGAGTATAGTTGAACCATTCTCTGTGTCTCCTCCTTGTTCCCTGCTGTACAGGGGTGAGGGTGAGGTACAGTGTAGTTGAACCACTCTGTGTATCCTCCTTGTTCCCTGCTGTACAGGGGTGAAGGTGAGGTACAGTATAGTTGAACCACTCACTGTGTCTTCTCATTGTTCCCTGCTGTACGGTGGTGAAGGTGAGGTACAGGATAGTTGAACCATTCTCTGTGTCTCCTCCTTGTTCCCTGCTGTACAGGGGTGAGGGTGAGGTACAGTGTAGTTGAACCACTCTCTGTCTCCTCCTTGTTCCCTGCTGTACGGGGGTGAAGGTGAGGTACAGGATAGTTGAACCACTCTCTGTGTCTCCTCCTTGTTCCCTGCTGTATAGGGGTGAATGTGAGGTACAGTATAGTTGAACCACTCACTGTGTCTTCTCCTTGTTCCCTGCTGTACGGGGGTGAAGGTGAGGTACAGTATAGTTGAACCATTCTCTGTGTCTCCTCCTTGTTCCCTGCTGTACAGGGGTGAAGGTGAGGTACAGAATAGTTGAACCATTCTCTGTGTCTCCTCCTTGTTCCCTGCTGTACAGGGGTGAGGGTGAAGTACTGTGTAGTTGAACCACTCACTGTGTCTTCTCTTTGTTCCCTGCTGTACAGGGGTGAAGGTGAGGTACAGTATAGTTGAACCATTCTCTGTGTCTCCTCCTTGTTCCCTGCTGTACAGGGGTGAGGGTGAGGTACAGTGTAGTTGAACCACTCTCTGTGTCTCCTCCTTGTTCCCGGCTGTACAGGGGTGAGGGTGAGGTACAGTATAGTTGAACCACTCTCTGTGTCTCCTCCTTGTTCCCCGTTGTACGGGGGTGAAGGTGAGGTACAGTGTAGTTGAACCACTCTCTGTGTCTCCTTGTTCCCTGCTGTACGGGGGTGAAGGTGAGGTACAGTATAGTTGAACCACTCACTGTGTCTCCTCCTTGTTCCCTGTTGTACTGGGGTGAAGGTGAGGTACAGTATAGTTGAACCACTCTCTGTGTCTCCTCCTTGTTCCCTGTTGTACGGGGGTGAAGGTGAGGTACAGTATAGTTGAACCACTCTCTGTGTCTCCTCCTTGGTCCCTGCTGTACAGGGGTGAGGGTGAGGTACAGTATAGTTGAACCATTCTCTGTGTCTTCTCCTTGTTCCCTGCTGTACAGGAGTGAGGGTGACGTACAGTGTAGTTGAACCACTCACTGTGTCTTCTCTTTGTTCCCTGCTGTACAGGGGTGAAGGTGAGGTACAGTATAGTTGAACCATTCTCTGTGTCTCCTCCTTGTTCCCTGCTGTACAGGGGTGAGGGTGAGGTACAGTATAGTTGAACCACTCTCTGTGTCTCCTCCTTGTTCCCTGTTGTACGGGGGTGAAGGTGAGGTACAGTGTAGTTGAACCACTCTCTGTGTCTCCTTGTTCCCTGCTGTACGGGGGTGAAGGTAAGGTACAGTATAGTTGAACCACTCACTGTGTCTCCTCCTTGTTCCCTGTTGTACTGGGGTGAAGGTGAGGTACAGTATAGTTGAACCACTCTCTGTGTCTCCTCCTTGTTCCCTGTTGTACGGGGGTGAAGGTGAGGTACAGTATAGTTGAACCACTCTCTGTGTCTCCTCCTTGGTCCCTGCTGTACAGGGGTGAGGGTGAGGTACAGTATAGTTGAACCATTCTCTGTGTCTTCTCCTTGTTCCCTGCTGTACAGGGGTGAAGGTGTGGTACAGTATAGTTGAACCACTCTCTGTGTCTCCTTGTTCCCTGCTGTACAGGGGTGAAGGTGAGGTACAGTATATTTGAACCACTCACTGTGTCTTCTCCTTGTTCCCTGCTGTACAGGGATGAAGGTGTGGTACAGTATAGTTGAACCATTCTCTGTGTCTCCTCCTTGTTCCCTGCTGTACAGGGGTGAGGGTGAGGTACAGTGTAGTTGAACCACTCTCTGTGTCTCCTCCTTGTTCCCTGCTGTACAGGGGTGAAGGTGAGGTACAGTATAGTTGAACCACTCATTGTGTCTTCTCCTTGTTCCCTGCTGTACGGTGGTGAAGGTGATGTACAGGATAGTTGAACCACTCTCTGTGTCTCCTCCTTGTTCCCTGCTGTACGGGGGTGAAGGTGAGGTACAGGATAGTTGAACCACTCTCTGTGTCTCCTCCTTGTTCCATGCTGTACAGGGGTGAAGGTGAGGTACAGGATAGTTGAACCACTCTCTGTGTCTCCTCCTTGTTCCCTGCTGTACGGGGGTGAAGGTGAGGTACAGGATAGTTGAACCACTCTCTGTGTCTCCTCCTTGTTCCCTGTTGTACGGGGGTGAAGGTGAGGTACAGTATAGTTGAACCACTCTCTCTGTCTCCTCCTTGTTCCCTGTTGTACGGGGGTGAAGGTGAGGTACAGTGTAGTTGAACCACTCTCTGTGTCTCCTTGTTCCCTGCTGTACGGGGGTGAAGGTGAGGTACAGTATAGTTGAACCACTCACTGTGTTTCCTCCTTGTTCCCTGTTGTACGGGGGTGAAGGTGAGGTACAGTATAGTTGAACCACTCTCTGTGTCTCCTCCTTGTTCCCGGCTGTACAGGGGTGAATGTGAGGTACAGTATAGTTGAACCACTCACTGTGTCTTCTCCTTGTTCCCTGCTGTACGTTGGTGAAGGTGAGGTACAGGATAGTTGAACCACTCTCTGTGTCTCCTCCTTGTTCCCTGCTGTACAGGGGTGAAGGTGAGGTACATTATAGTTGAACCACTCACTGTGTCTTCTCCTTGTTCCCTGCTGTATGGTGGTGAAGGTGAGGTATAGGATAGTTGAACCATTCTCTGTGTCTCCTCCTTGTTCCCTGCTGTACAGGGGTGAGGGTGAGGTACAGTGTAGTTGAACCACTCTCTGTGTCTCCTCCTTGTTCCCTGCTGTACGGGGGTGAAGGTGAGGTACAGGATGGTTGAACCACTCTCTGTGTCTCCTCCTTGTTCCCTGCTGTACAGTGGTGAAGGTGAGGTACAGTATAGTTGAACCACTCACTGTGTCTCCTCATTGTTCCCTGTTGTACGGGGGTGAAGGTGAGGTACAGTATAGTTGAACCACTCTCTGTGTCTCCTCCTTGTTCCCTGTTGTACGGGGGTGAAGGTGAGGTACAGTGTAGTTGAACCACTCACTGTGTCTCCTTGTTCCCTGCTGTACGGGGGTGAAGGTGAGGTACAGTATAGTTGAACCACTAACTGTGTCTCCTCCTTGTACCCTGTTGTACGGGGGTGAAGGTGAGGTACAGTATAGTTGAACCACTCTCTGTGTCTCCTCCTTGTTCCCTGTTGTACGGGGGTGAAGGTGAGGTACAGTATAGTTGAACCACTCTCTGTGTCTCCTCCTTGGTCCCTGCTGTACAGGGGTGAAGGTGAGGTACAGTATAGTTGAACCATTCTCTGTGTCTTCTCCTTGTTCCCTGCTGTACAGGGGTGAAGGTGTGGTACAGTATAGTTGAACCACTCTCTGTGTCTCCTTGTTCCCTGCTGTACAGGGGTGAAGGTGAGGTACATTATAGTTGAACCATTCTATGTGTCTCCTTGTTCCCTGCTGTACAGGGGTGAAGGTGTGGTACAATATAGTTGAACCATTCTCTGTGTCTCCTCCTTGTTCCCTGCTGTACAGGGGTGAGGGTGAGGTACAGTGTAGTTGAACCACTCATTGTGTCTTCTCCTTGTTCCCTGCTGTACGGTGGTGAAGGTGAGGTACAGGATAGTTGAACCACTCTCTGTGTCTCCTCCTTGTTCCCTGCTGTACGGGGGTGAAGGTGAGGTACAGGATAGTTGAACCACTCTCTGTGTCTTCTCCTTGTTCCCTGCTGTACAGGGGTGAAGGTGAGGTACAGGATAGTTGAACCATTCTCTGTGTCTCCTCCTTGTTCCCTGCTGTACGGGGGTGAAGGTGAGGTACAGTATAGTTGAACCACTCACTGTGTCTCCTCCTTCTTCCCTGTTGTACGGGGGTGAAGGTGAGGTACAGTATAGTTGAACCACTCTCTGTGTCTCCTTGTTCCCTGCTGTACAAGGGTGAAGGTGAGGTACAGTATAGTTGAACCATTCTCTGTGTCTCCTTGTTCCCTGCTGTACAGGGGTGAAGGTGAGATACAGTATAGTTGAACCATTCTCTGTGTCTCCTTGTTCCCTGCTGTACAGGGGTGAAGGTGAGGTAGAGTATAGTTGAACCATTCTCTGTGTCTCCTCCTTGTTCCCTGCTGTACAGGGGTGAGGGTGAGGTACAGTGTAGTTGAACCACTCTGTGTATCCTCCTTGTTCCCTGCTGTACAGGGGTGAAGGTGAGGTACAGTATAGTTGAACCACTCACTGTGTCTTCTCATTGTTCCCTGCTGTACGGTGGTGAAGGTGAGGTACAGGATAGTTGAACCACTCTCTCTGTCTCCTGCTTGTTCCCTGCTGTACAGGGGTGAAGGTGAGGTACAGTATAGTTGAACCACTCACTGTGTCTTCTCCTTGTTCCCTGCTGTACGGTGGTGAAGGTGAGGTACAGGATAGTTGAACCATTCTCTGTGTCTCCTCCTTGTTCCCTGCTGTACAGGGGTGAGGGTGAGGTACAGTGTAGTTGAACCACTCTCTGTCTCCTCCTTGTTCCCTGCTGTACGGGGGTGAAGGTGAGGTACAGGATAGTTGAACCACTCTCTGTGTCTCCTCCTTGTTCCCTGCTGTACAGGGGTGAATGTGAGGTACAGTATAGTTGAACCACTCACTGTGTCTTCTCCTTGTTCCCTGCTGTACGGGGGTGAAGGTGAGGTACAGTATAGTTGAACCATTCTCTGTGTCTCCTCCTTGTTCCCTGCTGTACAGGGGTGAAGGTGAGGTACAGAATAGTTGAACCATTCTCTGTGTCTCCTCCTTGTTCCCTGCTGTACAGGGGTGAGGGTGACGTACTGTGTAGTTGAACCACTCACTGTGTCTTCTCTTTGTTCCCTGCTGTACAGGGGTGAAGGTGAGGTACAGTATAGTTGAACCATTCTCTGTGTCTCCTCCTTGTTCCCTGCTGTACAGGGGTGAGGGTGAGGTACAGTGTAGTTGAACCACTCTCTGTGTCTCCTCCTTGTTCCCGGCTGTACAGGGGTGAGGGTGAGGTACAGTATAGTTGAACCACTCTCTGTGTCTCCTCCTTGTTCCCCGTTGTACGGGGGTGAAGGTGAGGTACAGTGTAGTTGAACCACTCTCTGTGTCTCCTTGTTCCCTGCTGTACGGGGGTGAAGGTGAGGTACAGTATAGTTGAACCACTCACTGTGTCTCCTCCTTGTTCCCTGTTGTACTGGGGTGAAGGTGAGGTACAGTATAGTTGAACCACTCTCTGTGTCTCCTCCTTGTTCCCTGTTGTACGGGGGTGAAGGTGAGGTACAGTATAGTTGAACCACTTTCTGTGTCTCCTCCTTGGTCCCTGCTGTACAGGGGTGAGGGTGAGGTACAGTATAGTTGAACCATTCTCTGTGTCTTCTCCTTGTTCCCTGCTGTACAGGGGTGAAGGTGTGGTACAGTATAGTTGAACCACTCTCTGTGTCTCCTTGTTCCCTGCTGTACAGGGGTGAAGGTGAGGTACAGTATAGTTGAACCACTCACTGTGTCTCCTCCTTGTTCCCTGCTGTACAGGGGTGAGGGTGAGGTACAGTGTAGTTGAACCACTCTCTGTGTCTCCTCCTTGTTCCCTGCTGTACAGGGGTGAAGGTGAGGTACAGTATAGTTGAACCACTCATTGTGTCTTCTCCTTGTTCCCTGCTGTTCGGTGGTGAAGGTGAGGTACAGGATAGTTGAACCACTCTCTGTGTCTCCTCCTTGTTCCCTGCTGTACGGGGGTGAAGGTGAGGTACAGGATAGTTGAACCACTCTCTGTGTCTCCTCCTTGTTCCATGCTGTACAGGGGTGAAGGTGAGGTACAGGATAGTTGAACCATTCTCGGTGTCTCCTCCTTGTTCCCTGCTGTACGGGGGTGAAGGTGAGGTACAGTATAGTTGAACCACTCACTGTGTCTCCTCCTTGTTCCCTGTTGTACGGGGGTGAAGGTGAGGTACAGTATAGTTGAACCACTCTCTGTGTCTCCTCCTTGTTCCCTGTTGTATGGGGGTGAAGGTGAGGTACAGTGTAGTTGAACCACTCTTTGTGTCTCCTTGTTCCCTGCTGTACGGGGGTGAAGGTGAGGTACATTATAGTTGAACCACTCACTGTGTCTCCTCCTTGTTCCCTGTTGTACGGTGTTGAAGGTGAGGTACAGTATAGTTGAACCACTCTCTGTGTCTCCTCCTTGTTCCCTGTTGTATGGGGGTGAAGGTGAGGTACAGTGTAGTTGAACCACTCTCTGTGTCTCCTTGTTCCCTGCTGTACGGGGGTGAAGGTGAGGTACAGTATAGTTGAACCACTCACTGTGTCTCCTCCTTGTTACCTGTTGTACGGGGGTGAGGGTGAGGTACAGTATAGTTGAACCATTCTCTGTGTCTTCTCCTTGTTCCCTGCTGTACAGGGGTGAAGGTGTGGTACAGTATAGTTGAACCACTCTCTGTGTCTCCTTGTTCCCTGCTGTACAGGGGTGAAGGTGAGGTACAGTATAGTTGAACCATTCTATGTGTCTCCTTGTTCCCTGCTGTACAGGGGTGAAGGTGTGGTACAGTATAGTTGAACCATTCTCTGTGTCTACTCCTTGTTCCCTGCTGTACAGGGGTGAGGGTGAGGTACAGTGTAGTTGAACCATTCTCTGTGTCTCCTCCTTGTTCCCTGCTGTACAGGGATGAGGGTGAGGTACAGTGTAGTTGAACCACTCTCTGTGTCTCCTCCTTGTTCCCTGCTGTACAGGGGTGAAGGTGAGGTACAGTATAGTTGAACCACTCATTGTGTCTTCTCCTTGTTCCCTGCTGTACGGTGGTGAAGGTGAGGTACAGGATAGTTGAACCACTCTCTGTGTCTCCTCCTTGTTCCCTGTTGTACGGGGGTGAAGGTGAGGTACAGGATAGTTGAACCACTCTCTGTGTCTCCTCCTTGTTCCATGCTGTACAGGGGTGAAGGTGAGGTACAGGATAGTTGAACCACTCTCTGTGTCTCCTCCTTGTTCCCTGCTGTACGGGGGTGAAGGTGAGGTACAGGATAGTTGAACCACTCTCTGTGTCTCCTCCTTGTTCCCTGTTGTACGGGGGTGAAGGTGAGGTACAGTATAGTTGAACCAATCTCTCTGTCTCCTCCTTGTTCCCTGTTGTACGGGGGTGAAGGTGAGGTACAGTGTAGTTGAACCACTCTCTGTGTCTCCTTGTTCCCTGCTGTAGGGGGGTGAAGGTGAGGTACAGTATAGTTGAACCACTCACTGTGTTTCCTCCTTGTTCCCTGTTGTACGGGGGTGAAGGTGAGGTACAGTATAGTTGAACCACTCTCTGTGTCTCCTCCTTGTTCCCGGCTGTACAGGGGTGAATGTGAGGTACAGTATAGTTGAACCACTCACTGTGTCTTCTCCTTGTTCCCTGCTGTACGTTGGTGAAGGTGAGGTACAGGATAGTTGAACCACTCTCTGTGTCTCCTCCTTGTTCCCTGCTGTACAGGGGTGAAGGTGAGGTACATTATAGTTGTACCACTCACTGTGTCTTCTCCTTGTTCCCTGCTGTATGGTGGTGAAGGTGAGGTATAGGATAGTTGAACCATTCTCTGTGTCTCCTCCTTGTTCCCTGCTGTACAGGGGTGAGGGTGAGGTACAGTGTAGTTGAACCACTCTCTGTGTCTCCTCCTTGTTCCCTGCTGTACGGGGGTGAAGGTGAGGTACAGGATAGTTTAACCACTCACTGTGTCTCCTCCTTGTTCCCTGCTGTACGGGGGTGAAGGTGAGGTACAGTATAGTTGAACCACTCTCTGTGTCTCCTCCTTGTTCCCTGTTGTACGGGGGTGAAGGTGAGGTACAGTGTAGTTGAACCACTCTCTGTATCTCCTTGTTCCCTGCTGTACGGGGGTGAAGGTGAGGTACAGTATAGTTGAACCACTCATTGTGTCTCCTCCTTATACCCTGTTGTACGGGGGTGAAGGTGAGGTACAGTATAGTTGAACCACTCTCTGTGTCTCCTCCTTGTTCCCTGTTGTACGGGGGTGAAGGTGAGGTACAGTATAGTTGAACCACTCTCTGTGTCTCCTCCTTGGTCCCTGCTGTACAGGGGTGAAGGTGAGGTACAGTACAGTTGAACCATTCTCTGTGTCTTCTCCTTGTTCCCTGCTGTACAGGGGTGAAGGTGTGGTACAGTATAGTTGAACCACTCTCTGTGTCTCCTTGTTCCCTGCTGTACAGGGGTGAAGGTGAGGTACAGTATAGTTGAACCATTCTATGTGTCTCCTTGTTCCCTGCTGTACAGGGGTGAAGGTGTGGTACAGTATAGTTGAACCATTCTCAGTGTCTCCTCCTTGTTCCCTGCTGTACAGGGGTGAGGGTGAGGTACAGTGTAGTTGAACCACTCATTGTGTCTTCTCCTTGTTCCCTGCTGTACGGTGGTGAAGGTGAGGTACAGGATAGTTGAACCACTCTCTGTGTCTCCTCCTTGTTCCCTGCTGTACGGGGATGAAGGTGAGGTACAGGATAGTTGAACCACTCTCTTTGTCTTCTCCTTGTTCCCTGCTGTACAGGGGTGAAGGTGAGGTACAGGATAGTTGAACCATTCTTTGTGTCTCCTCCTTGTTCCCTGCTGTACGGGGGTGAAGGTGAGGTACAGTATAGTTGAACCACTCACTGTGTCTCCTCCTTGTTCCCTGTTGTACGGGGGTGAAGGTGAGGTACAGTATAGTTGAACCACTCTCTGTGTCTCCTTGTTCCCTGCTGTACAAGGGTGAAGGTGAGGTACAGTATAGTTGAACCATTCTCTGTGTCTCCTTGTTCCCTGCTGTACAGGGGTGAAGGTGAGATACAGTATAGTTGAACCATTCTCTGTGTCTCCTTGTTCCCTGCTGTACAGGGGTGAAGGTGAGGTAGAGTATAGTTGAACCATTCTCTGTGTCTCCTCCTTGTTCCCTGCTGTACAGGGGTGAGGGTGAGGTACAGTGTAGTTGAACCACTCTGTGTATCCTCCTTGTTCCCTGCTGTACAGGGGTGAAGGTGAGGTACAGTATAGTTGAACCACTCACTGTGTCTTCTCATTGTTCCCTGCTGTACAGTGGTGAAGGTGAGGTACAGGATAGTTGAACCACTCTCTCTGTCTCCTCCTTGTTCCCTGCTGTACGGTGGTGAAGGTGAGGTACAGGATAGTTGAACCATTCTCTGTGTCTCCTCCTTGTTCCCTGCTGTACAGGGGTGAGGGTGAGGTACAGTGTAGTTGAACCACTCTCTGTCTCCTCCTTGTTCCCTGCTGTACGGGGGTGAAGGTGAGGTACAGGATAGTTGAACCACTCTCTGTGTCTCCTCCTTGTTCCCTGCTGTACAGGGGTGAATGTGAGGTACAGTATAGTTGAACCACTCACTGTGTCTTCTCCTTGTTCCCTGCTGTACGGGGGTGAAGGTGAGGTACAGTATAGTTGAACCATTCTCTGTGTCTCCTCCTTGTTCCCTGCTGTACAGGGGTGAAGGTGAGGTACAGAATAGTTGAACCATTCTCTGTGTCTCCTCCTTGTTCCCTGCTGTACAGGGGTGAGGGTGAGGTACAGTGTAGTTGAACCACTCTCTGTGTCTCCTCCTTGTTCCCTGCTGTACAGCGGTGAAGGTGAGGTACAGTATAGTTGAACCATTCTCTGTGTCTCCTCCTTGTTCCCTGCTGTACAGGGGTGAGGGTGACGTACAGTGTAGTTGAACCACTCACTGTGTCTTCTCTTTGTTCCCTGCTGTACAGGGGTGAAGGTGAGGTACAGTATAGTTGAACCATTCTCTGTGTCTCCTCCTTGTTCCCTGCTGTACAGGGGTGAGGGTGAGGTACAGTGTAGTTGAACCACTCTCTGTGTCTCCTCCTTGTTCCCGGCTGTACAGGGGTGAGGGTGAGGTACAGTATAGTTGAACCACTCTCTGTGTCTCCTCCTTGTTCCCTGTTGTACGGGGGTGAAGGTGAGGTACAGTGTAGTTGAACCACTCTCTGTGTCTCCTTGTTCCCTGCTGTACGGGGGTGAAGGTGAGGTACAGTATAGTTGAACCACTCACTGTGTCTCCTCCTTGTTCCCTGTTGTACTGGGGTGAAGGTGAGGTACAGTATAGTTGAACCACTCTCTGTGTCTCCTCCTTGTTCCCTGTTGTACGGGGGTGAAGGTGAGGTACAGTATAGTTGAACCACTCTCTGTGTCTCCTCCTTGGTCCCTGCTGTACAGGGGTGAGGGTGAGGTACAGTATAGTTGAACCATTCTCTGTGTCTTCTCCTTGTTCCCTGCTGTACAGGGGTGAAGGTGTGGTACAGTATAGTTGAACCACTCTCTGTGTCTCCTTGTTCCCTGCTGTACAGGGGTGAAGGTGAGGTACAGTATAGTTGAACCACTCACTGTGTCTCCTCCTTGTTCCCTGCTGTACAGGGGTGAGGGTGAGGTACAGTGTAGTTGAACCACTCTCTGTGTCTCCTCCTTGTTCCCTGCTGTACAGGGGTGAGGGTGAGGTACAGGATAGTTGAACCACTCTCTGTGTCTCCTCCTTGTTCCATGCTGTACAGGGGTGAAGGTGAGGTACAGGATAGTTGAACCATTCTCTGTGTCTCCTCCTTGTTCCCTGCTGTACGGGGGTGAAGGTGAGGTTCAGTACAGTTGAACCACTCACTGTGTCTCCTCCTTGTTCCCTGTTGTACGGGGGTGAAGGTGAGGTACAGTATAGTTGAACCACTCTCTGTGTCTCCTCCTTGTTCCCTGTTGTATGGGGGTGAAGGTGAGGTACAGTGTAGTTGAACCAGTCTTTGTGTCTCCTTGTTCCCTGCTGTACGGGGGTGAAGGTGAGGTACAGTATAGTTGAACCACTCACTGTGTCTCCTCCTTGTTCCCTGTTGTACGGTGGTGAAGGTGAGGTACAGTATAGTTGAACCACTCTCTGTGTCTCCTCCTTGTTCCCTGTTGTATGGGGGTGAAGGTGAGGTACAGTGTAGTTGAACCACTCTCTGTGTCTCCTTGTTCCCTGCTGTACGGGGGTGAAGGTGAGGTACAGTATAGTTGAACCACTCACTGTGTCTCCTCCTTGTTACCTGTTGTACGGGGGTGAGGGTGAGGTACAGTATAGTTGAACCATTATCTGTGTCTTCTCCTTGTTCCCTGCTGTACAGGGGTGAAGGTGTGGTACAGTATAGTTGAACCACTCTCTGTGTCTCCTTGTTCCCTGCTGTACAGGGGTGAAGGTGAGGTACAGTATAGTTGAACCATTCTATGTGTCTCTTTGTTCCCTGCTGTACAGGGGTGAAGGTGTGGTACAGTATAGTTGAACCATTCTCTGTGTCTACTCCTTGTTCCCTGCTGTACAGGGGTGAGGGTGAGGTACAGTGTAGTTGAACCACTCATTGTGTCTTCTCCTTGTTCCCTGCTGTACGGTGGTGAAGGTGAGGTACAGGATAGTTGAACCACTCTCTGTGTCTCCTCCTTGTTCCCTGCTGTACAGGGGTGAAGGTGAGGTACAGGATAGTTGAACCATTCTCTGTGTCTCCTCCTTGTTCCCTGCTGTACGGGGGTGAAGGTGAGGTACAGTATAGTTGAACCACTCACTGTGTCTCCTCCTTGTTCCCTGTTGTACGGGGGTGAAGGTGAGGTACAGTATAGTTGAACCACTCTCTGTGTCTCCTTGTTCCCTGCTGTACAGGGGTGAAGGTGAGGTACAGTATAGTTGAACCATTCTCTGTGTCTCCTTGTTCCCTGCTGTACAGGGGTGAAGGTGAGATACAGTATAGTTGAACCATTCTCTGTGTCTCCTTGTTCCCTGCTGTACAGGGGTGAAGGTGAGGTAGAGTATAGTTGAACCATTCTCTGTGTCTCCTCCTTGTTCCCTGCTGTACAGGGGTGAGGGTGAGGTACAGTGTAGTTGAACCACTCTCTGTGTCTCCTCCTTGTTCCCTGCTGTACAGGGGTGAAGGTGAGGTACAGTATAGTTGAACCACTCACTGTGTCTTCTCATTGTTCCCTGCTGTACGGTGGTGAAGGTGAGGTACAGGATAGTTGAACCACTCTCTCTGTCTCCTCCTTGTTCCCTGCTGTACAGGGGTGAAGGTGAGGTACAGTATAGTTGAACCACTCACTGTGTCTTCTCCTTGTTCCCTGCTGTACGGTGGTGAAGGTGAGGTACAGGATAGTTGAACCATTCTCTGTGTCTCCTCCTTGTTCCCTGCTGTACAGGGGTGAGGGTGAGGTACAGTGTAGTTGAACCACTCTCTGTCTCCTCCTTGTTCCCTGCTCTACGGGGGTGAAGGTGAGGTACAGGATAGTTGAACCACTCTCTGTGTCTCCTCCTTGTTCCCTGCTGTACAGGGGTGAATGTGAGTTACAGTATAGTTGAACCACTCACTGTGTCTTCTCCTTGTTCCCTGCTGTACGGGGGTGAAGGTGAGGTACAGTATAGTTGAACCATTCTCTGTGTCTCCTCCTTGTTCCCTGCTGTACAGGGGTGAAGGTGAGGTACAGAATAGTTGAACCATTCTCTGTGTCTCCTCCTTGTTCCCTGCTGTACAGGGGTGAGGGTGAGGTACAGTGTAGTTGAACCACTCTCTGTGTCTCCTCCTTGTTCCCTGCTGTACAGGGGTGAAGGTGAGGTACAGTATAGTTGAACCATTCTCTGTGTCTCCTCCTTGTTCCCTGCTGTACAGGGGTGAGGGTGAGGTACAGTGTAGTTGAACCACTCTCTGTGTCTCCTCCTTGTTCCCTGCTGTACAGGGGTGAAGGTGAGGTACAGTATAGTTGAACCACTCACTGTGTCTTCTCATTGTTCCCTGCTGTACGTTGGTGAAGGTGAGGTACAGGATAGTTGAACCACTCTCTCTGTCTCCTCCTCGTTCCCTGCTGTACAGGGGTGAAGGTGAGGTACAGTATAGTTGAACCACTCACTGTGTCTTCTCCTTGTTCCCTGCTGTACGGTGGTGAAGGTGAGGTACAGGATAGTTGAACCATTCTCTGTGTCTCCTCCTTGTTCCCTGCTGTACAGGGGTGAGGGTGAGGTACAGTGTAGTTGAACCACTCTCTGTCTCCTCCTTGTTCCCTGCTGTACGGGGGTGAAGGTGAGGTACAGAATAGTTGAACCACTCTCTGTGTCTCCTCCTTGTTCCCTGCTGTACAGGGGTGAATGTGAGGTACAGTATAGTTGAACCACTCACTGTGTCTTCTCCTTGTTCCCTGCTGTACGGGGGTGAAGGTGAGGTACAGTATAGTTGAACCATTCTCTGTGTCTCCTCCTTGTTCCCTGCTGTACAGGGGTGAAGGTGAGGTACAGAATAGTTTAACCATTCTCTGTGTCTCCTCCTTGTTCCCTGCTGTACAGGGGTGAGGGTGAGGTACAGTGTAGTTGAACCACTCTCTGTGTCTCCTCCTTGTTCCCTGCTGTACGGGGGTGAAGGTGAGGTACAGTATAGTTGAACCATTCTCTGTGTCTCCTCCTTGTTCCCTGCTGTACAGGGGTGAGGGTGACGTACAGTGTAGTTGAACCACTCACTGTGTCTTCTCTTTGTTCCCTGCTGTACAGGGGTGAAGGTGAGGTACAGTATAGTTGAACCATTCTCTGTGTCTCCTTGTTCCCTGTTGTACAGGGGTGAGGGTGAGGTACAGTGTAGTTGAACCACTCTCTGTGTCTCCTCCTTGTTCCCTGTTGTACGGGGGTGAAGGTGAGGTTCAGTGTAGTTGAACCACTCTCTGTGTCTCCTTGTTCCCTGCTGTACGGGGGTGAAGGTGAGGTACAGTATAGTTGAACCACTCACTGTGTCTCCTCCTTGTTCCCTGTTGTACGGGGGTGAAGGTGAGGTACAGTATAGTTGAACCACTCTCTGTGTCTCCTCCTTGTTCCCGGCTGTACAGGGGTGAATGTGAGGTACAGTATAATTGAACCACTCACTGTGTCTTCTCCTTGTTCCCTGCTGTACGTTGGTGAAGGTGAGGTACAGGATAGTTGAACCACTCTCTGTGTCTCCTCCTTGTTCCCTGCTGTACAGGGGTGAAGGTGAGGTACATTATAGTTGAACCACTCACTGTGTCTTCTCCTTGTTCCCTGCTGTATGGTGGTGAAGTTGAGGTATAGGATAGTTGAACCATTCTCTGTGTCTCCTCCTTGTTCCCTGCTGTACAGAGGTGAGGGTGAGGTACAATGTAGTTGAACCACTCTCTGTGTCTC
Source organism: Escarpia spicata (assembly GCA_963995525.1). Classification (NCBI taxonomy): domain Eukaryota; kingdom Metazoa; phylum Annelida; class Polychaeta; order Sabellida; family Siboglinidae; genus Escarpia; species Escarpia spicata. The sequence goes on from CAXEFP010000649.1 coordinate 225,854, forward strand.
CTCCTTGTTCCCTGCTGTACGGGGGTGAAGGTGAGGTACAGGATAGTTGAACCACTCTCTGTGTCTCCTCCTTGTTCCCTGCTGTACAGGGGTGAAGGTGAGGTACAGGATAGTTGAACCATTCTCTGTGTCTCCTCCTTGTTCCCTGCTGTACAGGGGTGAGGGTGAGGTACAGGATAGTTGAACCACTCTCTGTGTCTCCTACTTGTTCCCTGCTGTACAGGGGTGAATGTGAGGTACAGTATAGTTGAACCACTCACTGTGTCTTCTCCTTGTTCCCTGCTGTACGGGGGTGAAGGTGAGGTACAGTATAGTTGAACCATTCTCTGTGTCTCCTCCTTGTTCTCTGCTGTACAGGGGTGAAGGTGAGGTACAGAATAGTTGAACCATTCTCTGTGTCTCCTCCTTGTTCCCTGCTGTACAGGGGTGAGGGTGAGGTACAGTGTAGTTGAACCACTCTCTGTGTCTCCTCCTTGTTCCCTGCTGTACAGCGGTGAAGGTGAGGTACAGTATAGTTGAACCATTCTCTGTGTCTCCTCCTTGTTCCCTGCTGTACAGGGGTGAGGGTGACGTACAGTGTAGTTGAACCACTCACTGTGTCTTCTCTTTGTTCCCTGCTGTACAGGGGTGAAGGTGAGGTACAGTATAGTTGAACCATTCTCTGTGTCTCCTCCTTGTTCCCTGCTGTACAGGGGTGAGGGTGAGGTACAGTGTAGTTGAACCACTCTCTGTGTCTCCTCCTTGTTCCCGGCTGTACAGGGGTGAGGGTGAGGTACAGTATAGTTGAACCACTCTCTGTGTCTCCTCCCACACACACACA
>CAXEFP010000651.1:0-5000 GCA_963995525.1 Escarpia spicata
ATCGGGATGCGGTTTGAAGAGTACGCTTCCTCTCGGCAGAGCGAACACGACGCTGAAGACCGCGTCTCGATAGCACGAACGGTCGTGATGCTGTAAGCAAATCATACATTCATGAGCTTCACTAATTAGACGACGAGGCATTTGGCGACCTGTAGAGAGTCATAGTTACTCCCTGATTTTACCTGCAAATTACAGATTCGGAGATACCAAATCTCTCACGCAATCGGTTTCGCTGCGAATATCGGCATGCGGTTTGAAGAGTATGCTTCCTCTCGGCGGCGCGAACAAGACGCAGAAGACCGCGTCTCGATAGCACGAACGGTCGTGATTCTATAGGAAAATTACGAATAAGCGCGGGTAAGCGGCGGGAGTAAATTTTGCAAAATTTCAGATTCGGAGATACTGCGAATATCGGCATGCGGTTTGAAGCGTACGCTTCCTCTCGCCGGCGCGAACAAGACGCAGAAGACCGCGTCTCGATAGCTCGAAGGGTCGTGATGCTGTAAGCAAATCATCGAGGCCGATCCCCCGTAGACGAACTGACTTAACTCAGAAGAATTTCAAGCATTTCTTACAAAATCTCTCACGCAATCGGTTTCGCTGCGAATATCGGGATGCGGTTTGAAGAGTACGCTTCCTCTCGGCAGAGCGAACACGACGCTGAAGACCGCGTCTCGATAGCACGAACGGTCGTGATTCTATAGCAAAATTACGAATAAGCGCGGGTAAGCGGCGGGAGTAAATTTTGCAAAATTTCAGATTCGGAGATACTGCGAATATCGGCATGCGGTTTGAAGCGTACGCTTCCTCTCGCCGGCGCGAACAAGACGCAGAAGACCGCGTCTCGATAGCTCGAACGGTCGTGATGCTGTAAGCAAACTACACATGGCGATCCCCCGTAGATTAACTCAATTTACTTAGTCGAATTTCAAGCATTTCTTACAAAATCTCTCATAGAATCGGTGTTATATACATCTCATACATGTATTTATATTATTTAGTGGCGAAACATGTTGCTTACTTAAAAATAAACATATGTTTGTGAAATTATACCATTTCTCCCACAAAGTCTATAGAGATCAGTATAAGGTCGACTACCTCTTAAATCGTTCACACAGTCAGCTTATTTCAAAAGTAAAAAACGTTCTAAGAAACGTTCTAATGCACTGTCATAATAAAGTAAGTATAATTGTTTGTACATTATGTATATCCTTCAGAATGGCATAGGTTTTATTTTGTTCAGACAATTGTATCAAAAAATGAAAACCTAGGGTTAAGTCCAACTTGAAAGGGTGTTATCTACCGTGTAGTTTTCGTTGACTGACGGATACCTTTCCGCAAATTGTGCAGCATTTTGCAAAATTTCAGATACGGAGATACTGCGAATATCGGCATGCGGTTTGAAGCGTACGCTTCCTCTCGCCGGCGCGAACAAGACGCAGAAGACCGCGTCTCGATAGCTCGAAGGGTCGTGATGCTGTAAGCAAATCATCGAGGCCGATCCCCCGTAGACGAACTGACTTAACTCAGAAGAATTTCAAGCATTTCTTACAAAATCTCTCACGCAATCGGTTTCGCTGCGAATATCGGGATGCGGTTTGAAGAGTACGCTTCCTCTCGGCAGAGCGAACACGACGCTGAAGACCGCGTCTCGATAGCACGAACGGTCGTGATGCTGTAAGCAAATCATACATTCATGCGCTTCACTAATTAGACGACGAGGCATTTGGCGACCTGTCGAGAGTCATAGTTACTCCCTGATTTTACCTGCAAATTACAGATTCGGAGATACCAAATCTCTCACGCAATCGGTTTCGCTGCGAATATCGGCATGCGGTTTGAAGAGTATGCTTCCTCTCGGCGGCGCGAACAAGACGCAGAAGACCGCGTCTCGATAGCACGAACGGTCGTGATTCTATAGGAAAATTACGAATAAGCGCGGGTAAGCGGCGGGAGTAAATTTTGCAAAATTTCAGATTCGGAGATACTGCGAATATCGGCATGCGGTTTGAAGCGTACGCTTCCTCTCGCCGGCGCGAACAAGACGCAGAAGACCGCGTCTCGATAGCTCGAAGGGTCGTGATGCTGTAAGCAAATCATCGAGGCCGATCCCCCGTAGACGAACTGACTTAACTCAGAAGAATTTCAAGCATTTCTTACAAAATCTCTCACGCAATCGGTTTCGCTGCGAATATCGGGATGCGGTTTGAAGAGTACGCTTCCTCTCGGCAGAGCGAACACGACGCTGAAGACCGCGTCTCGATAGCACGAACGGTCGTGATGCTGTAAGCAAATCATACATTCATGAGCTTCACTAATTAGACGACGAGGCATTTGGCGACCTGTAGAGAGTCATAGTTACTCCCTGATTTTACCTGCAAATTACAGATTCGGAGATACCAAATCTCTCACGCAATCGGTTTCGCTGCGAATATCGGCATGCGGTTTGAAGAGTATGCTTCCTCTCGGCGGCGCGAACAAGACGCAGAAGACCGCGTCTCGATAGCACGAACGGTCGTGATTCTATAGGAAAATTACGAATAAGCGCGGGTAAGCGGCGGGAGTAAATTTTGCAAAATTTCAGATTCGGAGATACTGCGAATATCGGCATGCGGTTTGAAGCGTACGCTTCCTCTCGCCGGCGCGAACAAGACGCAGAAGACCGCGTCTCGATAGCTCGAAGGGTCGTGATGCTGTAAGCAAATCATCGAGGCCGATCCCCCGTAGACGAACTGACTTAACTCAGAAGAATTTCAAGCATTTCTTACAAAATCTCTCACGCAATCGGTTTCGCTGCGAATATCGGGATGCGGTTTGAAGAGTACGCTTCCTCTCGGCAGAGCGAACACGACGCTGAAGACCGCGTCTCGATAGCACGAACGGTCGTGATGCTGTAAGCAAATCATACATTCATGCGCTTCACTAATTAGACGACGAGGCATTTGGCGACCTGTCGAGAGTCATAGTTACTCCCTGATTTTACCTGCAAATTACAGATTCGGAGATACCAAATCTCTCACGCAATCGGTTTCGCTGCGAATATCGGCATGCGGTTTGAAGAGTATGCTTCCTCTCGGCGGCGCGAACAAGACGCAGAAGACCGCGTCTCGATAGCACGAACGGTCGTGATTCTATAGGAAAATTACGAATAAGCGCGGGTAAGCGGCGGGAGTAAATTTTGCAAAATTTCAGATTCGGAGATACTGCGAATATCGGCGTGCGGTTTGAAGCGTACGCTTCCTCTCGCCGGCGCGAACAAGACGCAGAAGACCGCGTCTCGATAGCTCGAAGGGTCGTGATGCTGTAAGCAAATCATCGAGGCCGATCCCCCGTAGACGAACTGACTTAACTCAGAAGAATTTCAAGCATTTCTTACAAAATCTCTCACGCAATCGGTTTCGCTGCGAATATCGGGATGCGGTTTGAAGAGTACGCTTCCTCTCGGCAGAGCGAACACGACGCTGAAGACCGCGTCTCGATAGCACGAACGGTCGTGATGCTGTAAGCAAATCATACATTCATGAGCTTCACTAATTAGACGACGAGGCATTTGGCGACCTGTAGAGAGTCATAGTTACTCCCTGATTTTACCTGCAAATTACAGATTCGGAGATACCAAATCTCTCACGCAATCGGTTTCGCTGCGAATATCGGCATGCGGTTTGAAGAGTATGCTTCCTCTCGGCGGCGCGAACAAGACGCAGAAGACCGCGTCTCGATAGCACGAACGGTCGTGATTCTATAGGAAAATTACGAATAAGCGCGGGTAAGCGGCGGGAGTAAATTTTGCAAAATTTCAGATTCGGAGATACTGCGAATATCGGCATGCGGTTTGAAGCGTACGCTTCCTCTCGCCGGCGCGAACAAGACGCAGAAGACCGCGTCTCGATAGCTCGAAGGGTCGTGATGCTGTAAGCAAATCATCGAGGCCGATCCCCCGTAGACGAACTGACTTAACTCAGAAGAATTTCAAGCATTTCTTACAAAATCTTTCACGCAATCGGTTTCGCTGCGAATATCGGGATGCCGTCTGCAGCGTACGCTTGCTCTCGGCAGAGCGAACACGACGCTGAAGACCGCGTCTATGGGGGATTGGCCCGAATTTTTTGAAAAAAATATAAAGAAAAGTCAGTCTACGGAGGATTGGCCAGAATTTTTTGAAAAAAATATAAAGAGAATTATGTTAGTCTACGGAATATCGGCATGCGGTTTGAAGCGTACGCTTCCTCTCGCCGGCGCCAACAAGACGTAGAAGACCGCGTCTCGATAGCTCGAAGGGTCGTGATGCTGTAAGCAAATCATCGAGGCCGATCCCCCGTAGACGAACTGACTTAACTCAGAAGAATTTCAAGCATTTCTTACAAAATCTTTCACGCAATCGGTTTCGCTGCGAATATCGGGATGCCGTCTGCAGCGTACGCTTGCTCTCGGCAGAGCGAACACGACGCTGAAGACCGCGTCTATGGGGGATTGGCCCGAATTTTTTGAAAAAAATATAAAGAAAAGTCAGTCTACGGAGGATTGGCCAGAATTTTTTGAAAAAAATATAAAGAGAATTATGTTAGTCTACGGAATATCGGCATGCGGTTTGAAGCGTACGCTTCCTCTCGCCGGCGCCAACAAGACGTAGAAGACCGCGTCTCGATAGCTCGAAGGGTCGTGATGCTGTAAGCAAATCATCGAGGCCGATCCCCCGTAGACGAACTGACTTAACTCAGAAGAATTTCAAGCATTTCTTACAAAATCTTTCACGCAATCGGTTTCGCTGCGAATATCGGGATGCCGTCTGCAGCGTACGCTTGCTCTCGGCAGAGCGAACACGACGCTGAAGACCGCGTCTATGGGGGATTGGCCCGAATTTTTTGAAAAAAATATAAAGAAAAGTCAGTCTACGGAGGATTGGCCAGAATTTTTTGAAAAAAATATAAAGAGAATTATGTTAGTCTACGGAATATCGGCATGCGGTTTGAAGCGTACGCTTCCTCTCGCCGGCGCCAACA
>CAXEFP010000651.1:12500-20000 GCA_963995525.1 Escarpia spicata
CACATTCGCACCGACCGGAGCATTACCGAATCCCGTTGCAATCAATGCACGTTTACTCTACAATCGACATTCGGGACTTAGCCGATTTTCGGTACGACTTTTCGAGGAACAGCTACAAAATACGCGAAAAATCTCGCTTCGACACACCGGAACGAGCCTACGGGGTCGGGCGCGCCTCTCCGGGGCGAACCCGACGCAGAAGACCGCGTCTCGATAGCACGAACGGTCGTGATTCTATAGGAAAATTACGAATAAGCGCGGGTAAGCGGCGGGAGTAAATTTTGCAAAATTTCAGATTCGGAGATACTGCGAATATCGGCATGCGGTTTGAAGCGTACGCTTCCTCTCGCCGGCGCGAACAAGACGCAGAAGACCGCGTCTCGATAGCTCGAAGGGTCGTGATGCTGTAAGCAAATCATCGAGGCCGATCCCCCGTAGACGAACTGACTTAACTCAGAAGAATTTCAAGCATTTCTTACAAAATCTCTCACGCAATCGGTTTCGCTGCGAATATCGGGATGCGGTTTGAAGAGTACGCTTCCTCTCGGCAGAGCGAACACGACGCTGAAGACCGCGTCTCGATAGCACGAACGGTCGTGATGCTGTAAGCAAATCATACATTCATGCGCTTCACTAATTAGACGACGAGGCATTTGGCGACCTGTCGAGAGTCATAGTTACTCCCTGATTTTACCTGCAAATTACAGATTCGGAGATACCAAATCTCTCACGCAATCGGTTTCGCTGCGAATATCGGCATGCGGTTTGAAGAGTATGCTTCCTCTCGGCGGCGCGAACAAGACGCAGAAGACCGCGTCTCGATAGCACGAACGGTCGTGATTCTATAGGAAAATTACGAATAAGCGCGGGTAAGCGGCGGGAGTAAATTTTGCAAAATTTCTGATTCGGAGATACTGCGAATATCGGCATGCGGTTTGAAGCGTACGCTTCCTCTCGCCGGCGCGAACAAGACGCAGAAGACCGCGTCTCGATAGCTCGAAGGGTCGTGATGCTGTAAGCAAATCATCGAGGCCGATCCCCCGTAGACGAACTGACTTAACTCAGAAGAATTTCAAGCATTTCTTACAAAATCTCTCACGCAATCGGTTTCGCTGCGAATATCGGGATGCGGTTTGAAGAGTACGCTTCCTCTCGGCAGAGCGAACACGACGCTGAAGACCGCGTCTCGATAGCACGAACGGTCGTGATGCTGTAAGCAAATCATACATTCATGAGCTTCACTAATTAGACGACGAGGCATTTGGCGACCTGTAGAGAGTCATAGTTACTCCCTGATTTTACCTGCAAATTACAGATTCGGAGATACCAAATCTCTCACGCAATCGGTTTCGCTGCGAATATCGGCATGCGGTTTGAAGAGTATGCTTCCTCTCGGCGGCGCGAACAAGACGCAGAAGACCGCGTCTCGATAGCACGAACGGTCGTGATTCTATAGGAAAATTACGAATAAGCGCGGGTAAGCGGCGGGAGTAAATTTTGCAAAATTTCAGATTCGGAGATACTGCGAATATCGGCATGCGGTTTGAAGCGTACGCTTCCTCTCGCCGGCGCGAACAAGACGCAGAAGACCGCGTCTCGATAGCTCGAAGGGTCGTGATGCTGTAAGCAAATCATCGAGGCCGATCCCCCGTAGACGAACTGACTTAACTCAGAAGAATTTCAAGCATTTCTTACAAAATCTCTCACGCAATCGGTTTCGCTGCGAATATCGGGATGCGGTTTGAAGAGTACGCTTCCTCTCGGCAGAGCGAACACGACGCTGAAGACCGCGTCTCGATAGCACGAACGGTCGTGATGCTGTAAGCAAATCATACATTCATGCGCTTCACTAATTAGACGACGAGGCATTTGGCGACCTGTCGAGAGTCATAGTTACTCCCTGATTTTACCTGCAAATTACAGATTCGGAGATACCAAATCTCTCACGCAATCGGTTTCGCTGCGAATATCGGCATGCGGTTTGAAGAGTATGCTTCCTCTCGGCGGCGCGAACAAGACGCAGAAGACCGCGTCTCGATAGCACGAACGGTCGTGATTCTATAGGAAAATTACGAATAAGCGCGGGTAAGCGGCGGGAGTAAATTTTGCAAAATTTCAGATTCGGAGATACTGCGAATATCGGCGTGCGGTTTGAAGCGTACGCTTCCTCTCGCCGGCGCGAACAAGACGCAGAAGACCGCGTCTCGATAGCTCGAAGGGTCGTGATGCTGTAAGCAAATCATCGAGGCCGATCCCCCGTAGACGAACTGACTTAACTCAGAAGAATTTCAAGCATTTCTTACAAAATCTCTCACGCAATCGGTTTCGCTGCGAATATCGGGATGCGGTTTGAAGAGTACGCTTCCTCTCGGCAGAGCGAACACGACGCTGAAGACCGCGTCTCGATAGCACGAACGGTCGTGATGCTGTAAGCAAATCATACATTCATGAGCTTCACTAATTAGACGACGAGGCATTTGGCGACCTGTAGAGAGTCATAGTTACTCCCTGATTTTACCTGCAAATTACAGATTCGGAGATACCAAATCTCTCACGCAATCGGTTTCGCTGCGAATATCGGCATGCGGTTTGAAGAGTATGCTTCCTCTCGGCGGCGCGAACAAGACGCAGAAGACCGCGTCTCGATAGCACGAACGGTCGTGATTCTATAGGAAAATTACGAATAAGCGCGGGTAAGCGGCGGGAGTAAATTTTGCAAAATTTCAGATTCGGAGATACTGCGAATATCGGCATGCGGTTTGAAGCGTACGCTTCCTCTCGCCGGCGCGAACAAGACGCAGAAGACCGCGTCTCGATAGCTCGAAGGGTCGTGATGCTGTAAGCAAATCATCGAGGCCGATCCCCCGTAGACGAACTGACTTAACTCAGAAGAATTTCAAGCATTTCTTACAAAATCTCTCACGCAATCGGTTTCGCTGCGAATATCGGGATGCGGTTTGAAGAGTACGCTTCCTCTCGGCAGAGCGAACACGACGCTGAAGACCGCGTCTCGATAGCACGAACGGTCGTGATGCTGTAAGCAAATCATACATTCATGCGCTTCACTAATTAGACGACGAGGCATTTGGCGACCTGTCGAGAGTCATAGTTACTCCCTGATTTTACCTGCAAATTACAGATTCGGAGATACCAAATCTCTCACGCAATCGGTTTCGCTGCGAATATCGGCATGCGGTTTGAAGAGTATGCTTCCTCTCGGCGGCGCGAACAAGACGCAGAAGACCGCGTCTCGATAGCACGAACGGTCGTGATTCTATAGGAAAATTACGAATAAGCGCGGGTAAGCGGCGGGAGTAAATTTTGCAAAATTTCAGATTCGGAGATACTGCGAATATCGGCGTGCGGTTTGAAGCGTACGCTTCCTCTCGCCGGCGCGAACAAGACGCAGAAGACCGCGTCTCGATAGCTCGAAGGGTCGTGATGCTGTAAGCAAATCATCGAGGCCGATCCCCCGTAGACGAACTGACTTAACTCAGAAGAATTTCAAGCATTTCTTACAAAATCTCTCACGCAATCGGTTTCGCTGCGAATATCGGGATGCGGTTTGAAGAGTACGCTTCCTCTCGGCAGAGCGAACACGACGCTGAAGACCGCGTCTCGATAGCACGAACGGTCGTGATGCTGTAAGCAAATCATACATTCATGAGCTTCACTAATTAGACGACGAGGCATTTGGCGACCTGTAGAGAGTCATAGTTACTCCCTGATTTTACCTGCAAATTACAGATTCGGAGATACCAAATCTCTCACGCAATCGGTTTCGCTGCGAATATCGGCATGCGGTTTGAAGAGTATGCTTCCTCTCGGCGGCGCGAACAAGACGCAGAAGACCGCGTCTCGATAGCACGAACGGTCGTGATTCTATAGGAAAATTACGAATAAGCGCGGGTAAGCGGCGGGAGTAAATTTTGCAAAATTTCAGATTCGGAGATACTGCGAATATCGGCATGCGGTTTGAAGCGTACGCTTCCTCTCGCCGGCGCGAACAAGACGCAGAAGACCGCGTCTCGATAGCTCGAAGGGTCGTGATGCTGTAAGCAAATCATCGAGGCCGATCCCCCGTAGACGAACTGACTTAACTCAGAAGAATTTCAAGCATTTCTTACAAAATCTCTCACGCAATCGGTTTCGCTGCGAATATCGGGATGCGGTTTGAAGAGTACGCTTCCTCTCGGCAGAGCGAACACGACGCTGAAGACCGCGTCTCGATAGCACGAACGGTCGTGATTCTATAGCAAAATTACGAATAAGCGCGGGTAAGCGGCGGGAGTAAATTTTGCAAAATTTCAGATTCGGAGATACTGCGAATATCGGCATGCGGTTTGAAGCGTACGCTTCCTCTCGCCGGCGCGAACAAGACGCAGAAGACCGCGTCTCGATAGCTCGAACGGTCGTGATGCTGTAAGCAAACTACACATGGCGATCCCCCGTAGATTAACTCAATTTACTTAGTCGAATTTCAAGCATTTCTTACAAAATCTCTCATAGAATCGGTGTTATATACATCTCATACATGTATTTATATTATTTAGTGGCGAAACATGTTGCTTACTTAAAAATAAACATATGTTTGTGAAATTATACCATTTCTCCCACAAAGTCTATAGAGATCAGTATAAGGTCGACTACCTCTTAAATCGTTCACACAGTCAGCTTATTTCAAAAGTAAAAAACGTTCTAAGAAACGTTCTAATGCACTGTCATAATAAAGTAAGTATAATTGTTTGTACATTATGTATATCCTTCAGAATGGCATAGGTTTTATTTTGTTCAGACAATTGTATCAAAAAATGAAAACCTAGGGTTAAGTCCAACTTGAAAGGGTGTTATCTACCGTGTAGTTTTCGTTGACTGACGGATACCTTTCCGCAAATTGTGCAGCATTTTGCAAAATTTCAGATACGGAGATACTGCGAATATCGGCATGCGGTTTGAAGCGTACGCTTCCTCTCGCCGGCGCGAACAAGACGCAGAAGACCGCGTCTCGATAGCTCGAAGGGTCGTGATGCTGTAAGCAAATCATCGAGGCCGATCCCCCGTAGACGAACTGACTTAACTCAGAAGAATTTCAAGCATTTCTTACAAAATCTCTCACGCAATCGGTTTCGCTGCGAATATCGGGATGCGGTTTGAAGAGTACGCTTCCTCTCGGCAGAGCGAACACGACGCTGAAGACCGCGTCTCGATAGCACGAACGGTCGTGATGCTGTAAGCAAATCATACATTCATGCGCTTCACTAATTAGACGACGAGGCATTTGGCGACCTGTCGAGAGTCATAGTTACTCCCTGATTTTACCTGCAAATTACAGATTCGGAGATACCAAATCTCTCACGCAATCGGTTTCGCTGCGAATATCGGCATGCGGTTTGAAGAGTATGCTTCCTCTCGGCGGCGCGAACAAGACGCAGAAGACCGCGTCTCGATAGCACGAACGGTCGTGATTCTATAGGAAAATTACGAATAAGCGCGGGTAAGCGGCGGGAGTAAATTTTGCAAAATTTCAGATTCGGAGATACTGCGAATATCGGCATGCGGTTTGAAGCGTACGCTTCCTCTCGCCGGCGCGAACAAGACGCAGAAGACCGCGTCTCGATAGCTCGAAGGGTCGTGATGCTGTAAGCAAATCATCGAGGCCGATCCCCCGTAGACGAACTGACTTAACTCAGAAGAATTTCAAGCATTTCTTACAAAATCTCTCACGCAATCGGTTTCGCTGCGAATATCGGGATGCGGTTTGAAGAGTACGCTTCCTCTCGGCAGAGCGAACACGACGCTGAAGACCGCGTCTCGATAGCACGAACGGTCGTGATGCTGTAAGCAAATCATACATTCATGAGCTTCACTAATTAGACGACGAGGCATTTGGCGACCTGTAGAGAGTCATAGTTACTCCCTGATTTTACCTGCAAATTACAGATTCGGAGATACCAAATCTCTCACGCAATCGGTTTCGCTGCGAATATCGGCATGCGGTTTGAAGAGTATGCTTCCTCTCGGCGGCGCGAACAAGACGCAGAAGACCGCGTCTCGATAGCACGAACGGTCGTGATTCTATAGGAAAATTACGAATAAGCGCGGGTAAGCGGCGGGAGTAAATTTTGCAAAATTTCAGATTCGGAGATACTGCGAATATCGGCATGCGGTTTGAAGCGTACGCTTCCTCTCGCCGGCGCGAACAAGACGCAGAAGACCGCGTCTCGATAGCTCGAAGGGTCGTGATGCTGTAAGCAAATCATCGAGGCCGATCCCCCGTAGACGAACTGACTTAACTCAGAAGAATTTCAAGCATTTCTTACAAAATCTCTCACGCAATCGGTTTCGCTGCGAATATCGGGATGCGGTTTGAAGAGTACGCTTCCTCTCGGCAGAGCGAACACGACGCTGAAGACCGCGTCTCGATAGCACGAACGGTCGTGATGCTGTAAGCAAATCATACATTCATGCGCTTCACTAATTAGACGACGAGGCATTTGGCGACCTGTCGAGAGTCATAGTTACTCCCTGATTTTACCTGCAAATTACAGATTCGGAGATACCAAATCTCTCACGCAATCGGTTTCGCTGCGAATATCGGCATGCGGTTTGAAGAGTATGCTTCCTCTCGGCGGCGCGAACAAGACGCAGAAGACCGCGTCTCGATAGCACGAACGGTCGTGATTCTATAGGAAAATTACGAATAAGCGCGGGTAAGCGGCGGGAGTAAATTTTGCAAAATTTCAGATTCGGAGATACTGCGAATATCGGCGTGCGGTTTGAAGCGTACGCTTCCTCTCGCCGGCGCGAACAAGACGCAGAAGACCGCGTCTCGATAGCTCGAAGGGTCGTGATGCTGTAAGCAAATCATCGAGGCCGATCCCCCGTAGACGAACTGACTTAACTCAGAAGAATTTCAAGCATTTCTTACAAAATCTCTCACGCAATCGGTTTCGCTGCGAATATCGGGATGCGGTTTGAAGAGTACGCTTCCTCTCGGCAGAGCGAACACGACGCTGAAGACCGCGTCTCGATAGCACGAACGGTCGTGATGCTGTAAGCAAATCATACATTCATGAGCTTCACTAATTAGACGACGAGGCATTTGGCGACCTGTAGAGAGTCATAGTTACTCCCTGATTTTACCTGCAAATTACAGATTCGGAGATACCAAATCTCTCACGCAATCGGTTTCGCTGCGAATATCGGCATGCGGTTTGAAGAGTATGCTTCCTCTCGGCGGCGCGAACAAGACGCAGAAGACCGCGTCTCGATAGCACGAACGGTCGTGATTCTATAGGAAAATTACGAATAAGCGCGGGTAAGCGGCGGGAGTAAATTTTGCAAAATTTCAGATTCGGAGATACTGCGAATATCGGCATGCGGTTTGAAGCGTACGCTTCCTCTCGCCGGCGCGAACAAGACGCAGAAGACCGCGTCTCGATAGCTCGAAGGGTCGTGATGCTGTAAGCAAATCATCGAGGCCGATCCCCCGTAGACGAA
>CAXEFP010000651.1:30000-32128 GCA_963995525.1 Escarpia spicata
TCTATAGGAAAATTACGAATAAGCGCGGGTAAGCGGCGGGAGTAAATTTTGCAAAATTTCAGATTCGGAGATACTGCGAATATCGGCATGCGGTTTGAAGCGTACGCTTCCTCTCGCCGGCGCGAACAAGACGCAGAAGACCGCGTCTCGATAGCTCGAAGGGTCGTGATGCTGTAAGCAAATCATCGAGGCCGATCCCCCGTAGACGAACTGACTTAACTCAGAAGAATTTCAAGCATTTCTTACAAAATCTCTCACGCAATCGGTTTCGCTGCGAATATCGGGATGCGGTTTGAAGAGTACGCTTCCTCTCGGCAGAGCGAACACGACGCTGAAGACCGCGTCTCGATAGCACGAACGGTCGTGATGCTGTAAGCAAATCATACATTCATGCGCTTCACTAATTAGACGACGAGGCATTTGGCGACCTGTCGAGAGTCATAGTTACTCCCTGATTTTACCTGCAAATTACAGATTCGGAGATACCAAATCTCTCACGCAATCGGTTTCGCTGCGAATATCGGCATGCGGTTTGAAGAGTATGCTTCCTCTCGGCGGCGCGAACAAGACGCAGAAGACCGCGTCTCGATAGCACGAACGGTCGTGATTCTATAGGAAAATTACGAATAAGCGCGGGTAAGCGGCGGGAGTAAATTTTGCAAAATTTCAGATTCGGAGATACTGCGAATATCGGCGTGCGGTTTGAAGCGTACGCTTCCTCTCGCCGGCGCGAACAAGACGCAGAAGACCGCGTCTCGATAGCTCGAAGGGTCGTGATGCTGTAAGCAAATCATCGAGGCCGATCCCCCGTAGACGAACTGACTTAACTCAGAAGAATTTCAAGCATTTCTTACAAAATCTCTCACGCAATCGGTTTCGCTGCGAATATCGGGATGCGGTTTGAAGAGTACGCTTCCTCTCGGCAGAGCGGAACACGACGCTGAAGACCGCGTCTCGATAGCACGAACGGTCGTGATGCTGTAAGCAAATCATACATTCATGAGCTTCACTAATTAGACGACGAGGCATTTGGCGACCTGTAGAGAGTCATAGTTACTCCCTGATTTTACCTGCAAATTACAGATTCGGAGATACCAAATCTCTCACGCAATCGGTTTCGCTGCGAATATCGGCATGCGGTTTGAAGAGTATGCTTCCTCTCGGCGGGCGCGAACAAGACGCAGAAGACCGCGTCTCGATAGCACGAACGGTCGTGATTCTATAGGAAAATTACGAATAAGCGCGGGTAAGCGGCGGGAGTAAATTTTGCAAAATTTCAGATTCGGAGATACTGCGAATATCGGCATGCGGTTTGAAGCGTACGCTTCCTCTCGCCGGCGCGAACAAGACGCAGAAGACCGCGTCTCGATAGCTCGAAGGGTCGTGATGCTGTAAGCAAATCATCGAGGCCGATCCCCCGTAGACGAACTGACTTAACTCAGAAGAATTTCAAGCATTTCTTACAAAATCTCTCACGCAATCGGTTTCGCTGCGAATATCGGGATGCGGTTTGAAGAGTACGCTTCCTCTCGCAGAGCGAACACGACGCTGAAGACCGCGTCTCGATAGCACGAACGGTCGTGATGCTGTAAGCAAATCATACATTCATGCGCTTCACTAATTAGACGACGAGGCATTTGGCGACCTGTCGAGAGTCATAGTTACTCCCTGATTTTACCTGCAAATTACAGATTCGGAGATACCAAATCTCTCACGCAATCGGTTTCGCTGCGAATATCGGCATGCGGTTTGAAGAGTATGCTTCCTCTCGGCGGCGCGAACAAGACGCAGAAGACCGCGTCTCGATAGCACGAACGGTCGTGATTCTATAGGAAAATTACGAATAAGCGCGGGTAAGCGGCGGGAGTAAATTTTGCAAAATTTCAGATTCGGAGATACTGCGAATATCGGCGTGCGGTTTGAAGCGTACGCTTCCTCTCGCCGGCGCGAACAAGACGCAGAAGACCGCGTCTCGATAGCTCGAAGGGTCGTGATGCTGTAAGCAAATCATCGAGGCCGATCCCCCGTAGACGAACTGACTTAACTCAGAAGAATTTCAAGCATTTCTTACAAAATCTCTCACGCAATCGGTTTCGCTGCGAATATCGGGATGCGGTTTGAAGAGTAC
>CAXEFP010000652.1:0-32599 GCA_963995525.1 Escarpia spicata
AGCATCTCCGAGCAAGGTCTGCTTAATCCGATCACCGTGCGCCCGGTTGATGATGGCCATGAGTTGATTTCCGGTCATCATCGTCTTGGCTGCGATGAAGCTGATCCCGGACACGGATACAATTACCGCCAATATTCGCGATTATGGTGACAAGGATGTGGATTATATCCGGCTTGAGGAGATCACGGAGAATGTGATCCGCAACGAGCTGAATGCGTTAGATCGCGCACACAGCCTTATGAGCTGGATGCAGTTTACAAGACACTTTATCCGGAGATGAAAATAGGTGGCAACGCCCAAGTTGCTGGCGAAAAGAACCGAATGGCCATTTTGGCCGTTCGGGAAGAGCTAATGAAAAGGTCAATCTGTCGGACCGCTCATTCCGGCGTGCAATCGCCATTTGGAAGGGCCTTTCTGTTGCTTCGCGCGCGCGCATCATTGGTACGTGGCTGGCCGACCATCAGGCGGCGCTGGATGACTTGTCAAAGCTCACACCAAAACAGCAGGCGAAGGTCTGCGACATCCTTTTCCCGGCATCGGGCGAACCCCGAGCGACCAACATGCCGGATGCGTTGCACATCCTTGAACACGGTAAATTGCCGGGCGCACGGGCGACCCGGTTTGAACGAGCCATCAAGGTTTTCAATGAACTGGAAGATAAAGAACCTCAACCTGATGTTCGAGACCTTTGAAGAGCAAATTTTTGCCTGGGTGGAAAAGCGAAAAAAGGGCTGATCTGAATGTCGAAGCGGCGCGACAATCTGACGATCGATATGTGGAACGAATTCCGGCCCTCCGGAGGTTGCGTTCAGATAGAACCCGAAATCACCAGGGCGGAATGCTGGACGGCAAGATCGCACGCGCCCTGTCTCATGCCATGCAGAAAAGCGTCCTTGACCGGAAGAAATCGCCCAACAAATGACATATTATCTGGGGTGGCCAGAAAGTTACCAAAACCATGCTGGAGCAATATGCCTCTCCGGCGCGGCGCGACCAGAAAATCACCCTTGAGCGGTTCATTGCGCTGGTTGTTGTGACCGAATGTCATGACCTTCTGGCTTTGTCGCCGCTTTCTCCGGTTTTGCCGTTGTTCCAAAAGAATATCTCGACGTGATCGAGCTTTCCGAGACGGACGATTTGATCGCCAAAGCGACTGCTCATCGCGATCTAATAACCGCCCGCGTGAAGAGGCGGCGGCAATGAGCAACAAAGCCCAAAAAATATTGACCCAGCTGCCCGCACTTTGTGCGAATCCCGGACCCGTTGCCCTGCCCATGGCGCATGAGATTTTGAAGGTCTGGTTGAACAAGAGAGGAGTTTGCAGAAACGACCAAACGTATGGCTCGTAAAGACCTGCCTCAGTCTACACGTGGCATGCAGAAATATATCGACAAGCATGGTTGGGACCATGCGCCGACTCTTGCCCGCAAACGCGAAGGCCGCGAGGGCGGCGGCGGCATGGAATATAATTATACGCTGGCCCCGGCTGCCTGGGGCGCAAACTATTTGAGTGAAGCGGGCCAGAAATTCGAAATTGCCGAAAGCAACATTCAGGCAACGTTAGATGCCGAGCGTGTAGAGGCGGCTTTTAACGACATCTCTAACGGCCCGGCAAACCGGTGCCATGCGGTCACGGGCCGCTTTGCTGCAACTGATGGAAGCGTTTCAGATCAATAAAGACTGGACGCGGCGCAGAACCATACTCTGGTTTTGCGGGCAAGTAGCCGCAATGAACGAATATATCCGACTTTGGAAAAAGTCTGAAGAAGGTGAAGAAATTGAACCCGGCGTATTTAGGAAAGTCAACTCACCGCCAATGATCTTGCTAAATGTTGCGCTTTTATCGTGCAGTTGAGTGGGAAATTGAAGCCGAAAAGCACGACCATATTACCGATACGCTCAATCATGTTAGCCGCGCAAATGATCGGCTGCAGGGCAAACTCACAATTTCACAGCGCACCTTTTTCAGTTGGTACAAGTTATATGATGAGGGCGGTGTTGCCGCGCTTGCACCTACGTCAAGTAAAGTTCTGGAAGAACTGCCAGATTGGTTCAACGGTTCCTCAAGCTCTATTGCATGCCGCAGAAACCATCCATTGCCCGTATATTGGAGAATTACACCAAATCACTGGATGATCCGACCACCGCGCCAAATTATGATCAGGTGCGCCCGCGCCCCTCAATAAGCTGGACGGGGATGCCTCGCGAGGTGGAACCATCGCCCGTCACCGGGGGCGCGAAGGGCCACAGACCCTTAAAGCGCGCCGGGCATTTGTCACCCGAACCACAGACGGATTGTTGCCAGCAACAATCTACACGGCGGACGGAAAACCTTTGACGCCGAAGTCCAGCACCCGCGCCATGGACGGCCATTCAAACCGGAAATCACCACCGTTATTGATGTGGCGACACGCAAATGTGTCGGGATCGCCGTATCGCTGAAGGAGAATGTGATTGCGGTCACAGAAGCGTTGCGCCGAGCCTGCGACGTGGACGGAATTCCGGCCATCTTTTACGTGGATCGCGGCCCCGGTTACAAGAACAAGACCTTTGACGCCGATGTTACCGGGATGATGGGTCGCCTGGGAATTTCGAGATGCATTCGCGGGCCTATAAACAGCCAAGCGCGCGGGATTATCGAGCGGGTCAACCGAACCATCTGGAATCCGCTGGCAGAGCAATATCCGACCTATCTTGGCAAGCAGATGGACCGGGAAGCCAGCCAAAAAATTCATAAACAGACCCGCAAAGACCTGAAAGAATTTGGTGTCAGCCGGATATTGCCGACATGGGATCAATTCATTCAGGATTGCCAGCAAGAGGTCGAACTTTACAACAACCGCCCGCATTTCCAATCTTGATGACGCCACGCCGAATGAAGTCTGGCGGAAATTTGCCAGTCAGGGCTTTCAGAAAGTATCCTGTTTCGGATGGCGAACTCGACGATTTATTCCGACCCTATGTGAGGATACCAACTCGCCGCGCCCTCATTCGCTGGTTGAAGAACGGACTATTTTCACCTTGATCTTGAAGCCTATCACGGACTCGATGTGCTGGTTGGCTATGACATGCAGGACGGCAACCGGGTTTGGGTTCGCGCCATCAGCGAAGATAAGTACGGCAATGAAGAGCCTGGTGAACTGATCTGCATTGGCCATTTTGCTGGCAACGCCGAGCGCTACGTGTCGCAAAGCTATCAGGATCACGCCCAGGAAAAACGCTACAAGGCGCGCAAAAAACGGCTGGAAGACAAGCTCGACGAAGTCGAAGCAGAATATTCGCCACACACATTGATTGAGGCCAAGCCTCAGCCAGTATTCGATATGTCGCCCAAGCCAGAACTTGTGGCAATCGACGGGCGAGACCATTGAGCCCGCCGAGCGGCCACAACCATCCACAAAATTACGGTTTTCAAGCGATGAAGACTTGGCCGTCTGGGCCATGGAAAACCCGAAAAATTATCGAGTAACCAAGTTGAGTTGTTGAAAGGCTGTTTGAGAAGTCAAACCGATCGGGAACTTTTTAGGATGTCAGGGCATCGATGTGGATCGCCTCAGGAACGTACTCCGCAACGCTGCCTGACATCTCCAAAACAAGAGGAATCTATCTATGAAAAATGAATTTGTCGAGACCAGCAACGTAAAACGCTTCCAGAGCGCACTTAGCGGGTTGGACCGGCGCGGTGCGCAGGAAGCGTGCTTTGTTGTTGTCGACGGTGAGCCGGGACTTGGAAAAACCACAACCCTGCGGCGTTGGACATCACAGACGGGCAGCATATTTTTACGGGCAAAACGGGAATGGAGCCCAAATGTTCCTCAGTGAATTACTGGAAAATTTGCGTGTCCATGTACCGCATTCGTTCCAGAAGAAATTTGAGAAAACAACAGTAGAAATCAAACTTCTGACCAATGCGGCTGCAATGGAAGGCGCGGCGTTCGGACTTGTGATCGACGAAGCGGACCATGTGTCTTCAAAAGAAAAACTCATGGAGACCATTCGCGACGTTACGGATCACATGAAGTTGCCAACCATTCTCGTTGGCATGGGTCGGATCAACGACAATTCTGAACCGGTTTCCGCAGGTTGCCATCGCGGTTTCGCAGAAAGTGAGATTTGAAAAGGCAACGATTGAGGATGTCCGCGCGCTCATAGATGGCTTGTGCGAGGTGCCGGTTGCCGATGATCTTTGCAAATTTGTGTTGCGCGTCAGCGGTGGATTTAACCGTGAAGTATTGGAAGCGATTGCCAATATCGAGCGCTTTGGACTTCGCTTCGAATGTGGTGATGACGGTGTCACGCTTGCTGACATGGCGGGCGAAGTCATTGTCAATGACCGACGTAGCAGTCAACCAATCAAGTGCCGGAGGTACTCTGATATGGCAGAACGATTGCATCCCGGCGCGATCCCTACAGCGGTTTTGCACAATCTTGGCGATGGCGCCTGCCGGACCAACTGATGAACTCACAATTGCCTTGGACCTCAATCGTCGTCAGATTCGGATGGTGCGGCAAAACTCATGATGCGTGGATATCTGGAACGCATTGAGCGCGGATGTTTTCAATTGACCAAACGTGGTCTTGACGCATTTGCCAGCGGTGAAGATATCAAATCCGGGCCGTTTGAAGTGGATACCGGTCGGTCACGAAAACCTCGCCGTGACACCTTGCGTCAACGAGCCTGGACCGCGATGCGCATGACCAATCAATTCACATTCGGTGACCTTGTGATTGCTGCGGCCAAACATGATGCCAAACCCCAGAGCAACCTTGAGCATTTCATTAAAGGATTGGTGCAGGCCGGATATATCGGCGAACTCCCAACACGCCGCGCCGGTACGCACCTGACATCCAACGGGTTCAAACAGTTCATGCTTCTAAAGGACACCGGTCCGATCGCACCCACGGTTCGCGTGAAAAAAAGGGAAGTCTTCGACCACAACACTCAGGAGATGATGTCATGCAAATAGATTGGCGCGAAATCCTGCGGCAGGAAATTGCAAAAGCAGGCAGCATTCAGGCGGTTTCTGACATGCTTGGCTATAAACGGCCATCAATTTCATTGGCCCTCAAGGGCACCTACAAAGGCAGCACTGACAAGATTCGCGCCAAGGTCATTGCAACCTTTTGCGATCGTCTCATTTGCCCGCATACATCCCGCGATATGGCCCAGGCCGATTGTGAATTTACGCGTACCGCGCCGCTTCCTCAATCTGATCCCGATGCGCTTGACCAGTGGGCGGCTTGTCAAATCTGCCCAAACAATCCTGCCGCCCGCGCGCCCATCAGTCTTGACCGTCGCCGCGACCGGAAAACCCCAGAAGTACAGGAGTCCAATCATGCTTAGTCAGGACATCATGAGCTTGCGGCGTCATCTCGCCGATTATCGCCACGGCGGGATCACGTTGGCCAGTGAAGAAGTGAGACCATGACCCGCCTTTTGCAGGATTGCGAAGAGCAGGCGCATCAACTCGAACAGTCAAAAATCAATCCGTCTGCGAGCTGACGTTTGCGCACCTGGACGATGAGAAGGTTGTTCTGTTTCCGGTAGTTCGCCGGTCACCTTCCCAGCACAACAACGGAGGTGATGCAGCATGAAAGAACATGAACCATCGCCCGCCGCACTGTCACCCTTATTCAGCGGGTCACCGCCAAACGGTACGGTAAAACCATCGGTGAATTGAACTCGTCGCGGCGCACAACGGACCTGATCCGCCCGCGTCATATCGCCATGACCGTAGCGAAGCGGATGACGGGAAAGAGTTATCCTGTTCTCGGGCGCGCTTTCGGAGGCCGTGATCATACTACAGTCCTTAACGCGGTTTCCAAAGTCGAGGAACGGGCGCTTGCCGACCAGGAGCTTTGCAATGACCTGGAGCTGATTGAACAACAGGTTCGGGACAATGCCCCGGCACGGGTTGATCAAAAAATGAGTGATTTGGCGACACGATTGGCTCCACTCATAGCGCGGCGTCTCAACGACCGGGGAGAGCCGGAACCGGAAACCCTAATCGTTCGGGAATTGGTCAAATTACCGGTTCCGTGTCCCTACAACGATGAAGTCGGCGCGGTCGTTTCAGCCTTTACGCGGCTCGAAAACGACCAATACACGCGCGGGGAAGCCGGCAGCCGCATAGCTCTGGAAGATGCTCTGAAGGCGCTTCGCACCGCCCACTCATTTCACAAACTCACCCACCATGGAGAAAACAATGTCTGAAATTCAAGAACAAGTCCCACCCGGATATTGGCAGGATCGTCAGGGCCACCTTGTTCCGAAAGATCGGGTTAAATCTATCGATATCGACAGGGACAAACTGGTCAGAAAACTAGCCAAGAACGCGGTAAAGATTTCCGCTTCGATCGCAGAATTCAAGGAAGAGGCATTTTCTGCAGTTGCCGATTTCGCGGCGGCGTCGGCGGCAGAGTATGGCGCAAAGATGGGCGGAAGTAAGGGCAACATGACCCTTTTCAGCTTCGACGGGCAATACAAAATCCAGATCGCCGTCAATGAGAACCGCACATTTGATGAGCGGTTGCAGACCGCAAAAACGCTGATTGACGGCTGCATCCACAAGTGGATGAAAGGCAGCAATAAGAACCTTCAGGCGATCGTCGACCAGGCGTTTCAGGTCGACAAGCAAGGCAAGGTATCGGTCGAACGTATCCTCGGCCTGCGCAAAGTGAAAATCGATGATGAAGATTGGCACCGCGCCATGGACGCCATCGCCGACAGCATCCAGATCACCGGATCAAAACGTTACCTCCGCATCTATGAGCGCGTTGGCGAGAGTGAAGAATATCGCCCGATTTCGCTTGATGTCGCGAACGCGTGAGGTGGTTCTTATGAGCAAACCCGAAACCGCAGCCCAAGCCTTGCTGGATGCCCACAATCTGGTGACACAAGACCGGCGCGCAACGCACGGCGAAATGACCACGACATTCGAACGGGCCGCAGCTCTTTGGTCTGCATACATCGGCGGGCGTGATTTGGAAGGCGATCCACTTTCAGCGTCCGAGGTTTGCGACATGATGGAGTTGCTCAAGATTTCCCGTCGCCCCTCCGGTGAATTCAACCCCGACGATTATGTCGACGGCGCGGGTTACGCCGCCTGTGCCCTGGAGTGCCGAGCACAAGAGTCCTGGTGCGGCCATGAATGAGCGCGCCGACATGGTGATCTTCCATGAGCCGGATCGTCTGGAATTTGCAGGCGGCGGGAAAAGCCTGGGCTCTGTCCGGCTGTCCGAAGCCGAAACCCTTTTTTGTTCCATCATCAACGCAGCCAAAAACCAGCGTCAGCAACTCATCCAGAACACCTACGATTTTTTCGTCTCTGAACGCGAAGGGAAATAGCATCATGACCCGCGCCGCCCTTGCCAAGATTCATATCGCGAAAAAGGAAATGGATTACGACGATGCGATGTATCGCGACCTGCTGAAGCGGGTTACCGGCAAGACCTCATCGGGCCACATGAACACCGAAGAGCATGAGGCGGTGATTGGCGAATTCAAACGCATGGGCTGGAAGCCGGTCACCAATTCCCGCTGGCGCAATCAATCTACAAACCCGCATATCCGCAAAGTCTGGGCGCTGGCCAAGGAACTGGACCGCCACGGATACTGGAAATTGCAGTGGAAGCAGGGACTGAAGGCATTTGTCAAAAAAGAAACCGGCGTCGATGATCCCGACTGGCTGACAACCGCCCAGGCCACCCGCGTAATTGAAGCTCTAAAGGCGATAGAGGCGCGGATATGATGGCGACCGCGAGCGCACAGGTTTTACCACTTTTCGACTGGCCAACTTTGACCAAAATCGAAGAGCTTGAAGCCGAACGCAGTGACCTGCACGCCCGCATTGTGACATTGCCGAAAATGGCGCATCGCCGGATTGTGCTGGAAGCGCGACTGGCGGCACTGACCGCCGAGCAGTTGGAACTGGAGAACAGTGTTGAGGGGCTGGTGTGATGTTATTCCTGAAGAACCCGCGCACCCATCAAATACGCGCGACCTATCTTTTCCTCGACGGTCCCAGTCACATTGATCAGGCATTTTGGCGTTTGCGCTTGCATATTGGCGCAATTCAAAATCAAGTCCTTCAAAATCGATCTGTCAATCTCACCGGCCTCAAACCAGTAGTCACCAACCGTAACTTTTTGGGATTTGATCAGGCAGCGACCGGAATTAATCGTCATTTGCACTACTCTACAATCAGAAACCGTAACCTGTTTGCCGATATATTCTTTCCAATCCATCCCAAAATCTATCGGTTCCAGTGCAATTTCTTCGGCGTGAGCAAAATTGATGAATGCCATCACGATAATCGCCAGTACTATGCGCATTTTTCATGTCCTTTGACAAAATTACCAAATCACCTTAGCGTCGGGTTACTTTGTGATCAACACAAAGTCGGATTTAGCGATCCGTTCAACACTAGGCGCTCCGAGCGCCACGCACCTTGCGTGGTTTTTTTATGGTCGGGCGCGATGGGAGACCTTCGGGTCTGCCGTGGCCTAGTGCACGGTTCGCTAACCCGTTGTTGCCCGGCCACCCTTTTTAGCGAGAGGGGCCAGGCGTTAACGCAAGCACTAGGAGACAGTCATGTCCCCACACCTGAAGAAGTATGCCCGCGCCCTGACGCTGGCCAACATTGCGGCGCGCAAATTGCGGGCCGGCGACCCGCGTTTGATCGAAACCGATCTTTTGCAAACCGCGCGGCGGCAACCGCACCTTGCCCATGCGCTGATGCGCATCGGCGCACACATCACCGCAATCCGACAGGAGAACTGAGCCATGACCAATATCAAAATCACGCACCTGGCTTCGATCACCGGCCTGCAATCGCGTATCTTCCATCTGGAAGGGCGCGCGCCGTTCATGACCTCCACCGATCTGGCGGAGGCCTATGGGTCAACGGTCAAGCGCATCAATCAGGCGGTGAAACGCAACCCGGACCGCTTTCCGGAGGACTTCTGCTTCAGTCTCTCGGAGAGCGAAATGGAGTATTTGAAGTCACAAAATGTGACTTCAAATATGGCAAATCGCGCCTTGCCGATAGCCTTCACCCATGCCGGGGCGATGATGCTGTCTGGCGTGTTGAAGACACCCATAGCGGCGGAAGTCTCGGTGACCATCCATCGCGCCTTCGCCGAGATGGAAGCGCAGGCCATGCGCGAGGTGGAGCATATGCTTCAGAACCTCAGCACGGAAGTCATGGCACGGAAACCGTCGCGGACACACCTTGTGCAATACGCCCATCTGGGATGGGGTTTTCAGGAAATCTGGGAAACCATGAACCTCTCGAAGCCCAAACTGATCAGACTGATCAAGGAACTTGTGGCGCTTGGACTGATCGAGGCCGCACCGGAAGGCACGCCACTGATCCAGGCACGCACCGCCGATCCATCTCAACTAACCATGTTTGCGGAGGGCTAAGCCGTGCAGGAAAAACGGTTTCACGTTCAAATCTGCATGACCATGGTCAACAAGCCAAGCGGCTATTTTGTCTCGATGCACAGATGCGACGGTCCCGGTACCTGGGACGGTCCAACCTTCACCGAGGCCCAGACCATCAGAATCCTGCGGCGGATGCTCAACGAGTTGCGCCCACGCAGATACTGACAAGAACGCGGGCAGGTGCCACATGACCAAGCGCCTGCCCGTATCAGATCACGCCGTCATTCGCTATCTTGAGCGCGTAGCGGCGATTGATATTGAGGCCGTGCGTCAGCGCATTTATGACCATACCAAGCAAGCGTTAGACGCGGGCGCTTCAGGCATCACCGCTAACGGCATTTGTTACAGGATGCAGCACGGCAGGGTCGTTTCAGTCTGGATAGCACAATGCCATACGCGCCCGCTTGACTGGCCTGATAACCGGGCTGATGACCGGGACGGTGCGGAATGAGCGCGGAAATCAGACATCACCACTTTACCGGTGACATGGCCATGATCGCCGATATTGTTGGCGAAGAGGTCGCGCAAGCGTTGATGGATACGCTGCCGGGCATTGAGTTGAAAATTCCCGGAGAATGGTCCGAGAATGCCGATACGGCCCGCTTGCCACGCGAAATTGCCGATATTTTGATCGCCACTTTTCCGGCAGACACGTTTTATATCCCGAACCCACCGCCGCGAAAATGCGACAACCCACGCGCAGAAGCCGAGCGGTTGCGGAGTGAAGGAAAACACAATACGGAAATCGCTCTGGCCCTTGGGGTGACGGCCCGGCATGTGCGATCCCTGTTGAATTCCGGCCCGCGTTTGCTACGCTATAACGACGATCGACAGATCGATATGTTCCCGGCCAAAGCCAAAGCCGAAGACAGTGATTGAGCGGAACAGTTCCGCTGACACCCCAAACTTAAAATGAGCATGGTCGTCTCCAAACGATTTGGAGAGCGATATGCGATTTATCAAACCACGGCGCAAAGTCACCCGCGTTTTTATCCATTGTTCAGCGTCGGATAATCCCGATCATGACAATGTCGCGACCATGGATCGCTGGCACCGCCAGCGCGGCTGGTCCGGGGTCGGGTATCATTTCTTCATTCGCAAGAACGGGTTGAACGAGCGCGGGCGCGATATCAATATTACACCCGCCGCACAGAAACCTCACAATCGCGGGACAATCGCGATATGCCTGCATGGTCTTGCCGAGACCAAATTTACATCAAAACAACTCAAGTCTCTGGTCGATTTTTGTCACCAGATCAACAATGCCTATGACGGCAAAGTCACGTTTCACGGTCACCGGGAAGTGGCGGCAAAGGCCTGCCCGGTTATCAACTACAAAAAAATACTGAGTTTGAACAATCGCGGTGTAATGCCCCGTCACCCAGACGGCAATTTGGAGCCGGTTGCTGTCGATTGGCCAGAGAATGCCGCGCAAGTTCTCCGCCTCAACGCCAGGGGTCTACCAGTCGAACTTCTGCAAACCCGCCTGACTGATCTTGGATATCATGTGGGCGTGATCGACGGCCATTTCGGAAGGCGCACCCGCGCCGCCGTGCTGGCGTTCCAGGCCGACAACGATCTTATCACTGACGGCATCGTTGGCGCGGCTACCTATGAGGCGTTTGAGGACGCGGAAACAAGAGAAGTAGGCACCTCGCGCGCATCAACCAATCTGGCGACTTTGGCAGATGGTGGATCGCGGATTGCCACTGCCTCGCTATCTGGTGGAACAACCGGCGTAGCGGTTTCAGGCTTGGGGCTGATTGGCGTTGTCGGAGAATTTTCAGACCAGTTCCAGGCACTGAAAGAACAAGTCGAGCCGGTTGTCGAACCCTTTGGCGGTCTCACTACAGTGATGCTTTTCGGGCTTCTGGCAGTCGTCGGGTTCATGACATGGCAATTTATTCGATCGGGCAAAGCTCGCGTTGAGGATCACCGGACAGGGAAAACACCTTGATGATGATCGCCCTCCAGCTCGCGCGCACCTTCTGGAAGCCACTGGCCGTGCTGGCACTTGTTGTTGCGATTTACAGCGCCGGATACAGGCACGCGAAACGCATGTGCAACACGGCCAATCTGAAGGCGGAAATCACTGAGCTGAGGCGTCAAGCAGATGCATCGAATGCGGTGCTGGCGCGCGCCGCCGAAGATGACCAGGCGCGCATTGAGAAAATCGAAATTCTAACGGAAAAGGTCGAGGCTTATGAACAAGCCGTTCCAGACGATGCTAATTGCACTTTGTCTGATGATGACGCTGAGCGCTTGCAAAACATCAAGTAGCGTCGGACGCATCAACGCCGGTATCAATTTGCCACCAATGCCCGGCCATCTGCGGGCGCGGTGCGGCGATCCCGGCGTTCGGGCGGGGATTGATGCTCGCATTGAGCTTGCCCGCAACCGCAAGGCCCTTGCCACCTGTCGGTCACGACACGGCGGCACAGTCAAATTCTATGACAATGTCAAACGGGAGTTCGCAAAGTGAACGGCCTTGAAACTATCTTTGGCGTTAAGATCGTGACGATCATCATATCGTTTATCGGGGCGGTGGTTTCTGTCATCGCAGACTTTAAAAGCCATGATTTTATCACTGCCCTGGGCGCGGTCGCGGCAGGTGTCTTTATCGCCGTGATCGCCAGTGACGCCACAATCGACTTTTTCGGATTGTCCGGTGCATGGGAAAAAGCGGTAATTGGTCTCTACGGAATCACCGGTCGCAATTTAGTCGTTTGGCTTCGCCGGGCGGCGCAAAACCCCCCGGCAATTGTTTCCAGCTTTATGAAGGGCTGGCGCAAATGAATGATTTCCTGTCACAGGTATTGCCTGCTGCAGCTTGGTTGAAACTGCATATTGCGGCGGCTTCGGTTGCGGCGTTCGCTCTATTTTACATTCTGGAGCAATTGGTGGTTTATGGCGGCGAGCCGTTCTCCAACTCCATCATCGCCCTTTACCGGATCATTCTTTCGATCACCATCATCGGCCTCTTTGTAGACGTTGTTGAATTGATGGTTTCCAGTCCGTTTGTGAGGCCAATCAATACCATTGTGATTACAGGACTGGCCTTGCTGGCGGTGCTCATCGTGGTGACCCACAAGCGCGCACGTCACTTCGGGAGCTAGTTGCAATGGCTTTATACCCCCAGATCAAAAAAAGAAGGTGCGCGAACATTACGTCTTCAAGCGTCAGGCGCTGCCAACCGTCGCTCTGGCGCTTGGCATTCCGTTGGCAACGATCAGACGCTGGAAGCGCGCCGCCCTAAAACACTCGGATGATTGGGATGTCGCGCGTGCCGGTCATCTGGTCGGCGGGCAAGGCCTGGACGAAATTGTCGCTTCGACAATTCAGGACTTTGTTATGTTGACCCAAGCCACCATTGACGCAATCAAGACTGACGAATTCCAGCCGGATGTCCGGATCAAACAACTGGTTGCCCTTGCCGACGCAATGTCTAAAGCCGTATCGGCGGCTGGCCGTCTGGCACCGAAAATATCCGAAACTAGGCGTGGCGCAGGATGTGCTGCGCCGCCTTTCGGAGTTCATTGCAGGCACACATCCACAACATGCCGATGCCTTTCTGGAAATCCTTGAACCGTTCGCTGATGAAATCGCGAAAGTCTACTCATGAATGTAAAAATCAAACCACATGAGTTCAAGGAATCAATCACCGAACTGGCGCAGACGTTCCGGCAAAAGATCGAACTTGGAAGTCGAAGCCTTCGACGTCGATGAAGAAGCGCGCCGGATACGCATTGCCAAGGTTATGGACCCGGTCACCGGCTACCGGTTTTTAGCAGAAACCTATTTTCCGCACTATTTGACCAAAGGTCCGTCAAAGCTGCATGAATTGCTCTACGACGATTTGCCGGTAATGCTAACTGATAAGCAGGGTATCAAAAAGCTGATCATCGCGGCCGCGCGGATCAGCCAAATCGACCCATGTTTCGTTGATTTTCCCGCTATGGTGCGTCATCTGCAGCCACAAGCATTTCATCGCGCTGATCATGGATGCCTTTGAGCAAGCCGCCGTCATGCTGGAAGCCCTCAAGGCCGCGTTGGAAGTCAACCCACGCCTTGCCTACGATTTTCCGGACATGGTTGGTCAGGGCCGCACATGGCGCGAAGGCGACATTATCACCCGGTCCAACGTTAGAATCGAGGCTTTCGGCACCGGCAAGAAAATCCGTGGCCGCAGGCATGGCCCATACCGGCCTGATCTGGTTTTGCTGGACGATGTCGAGAACGATGACAACGTCGATAGTCCAAAACAGCGCGACAAGCTGGAGAAATGGATTTCCAAGGCAGTGCTGGAACTTGGCCCGACCGATGGCACTATGGATGTGCTGTACACAGGCACCATCCTGCATTTCGATGCGGTGATTGTCCGCTTTGCCAACAAGCCCGGCTGGCAGGTAACCCGCTTCCAGGCAATTTTGAAATGGCCAGAGCGGATGGACCTCTGGGATGAATGGGAAGAGGCATACCTAAATCAGGGCGAACCTGTTGCCGACGCATTTTACGCCAAACATCAAAAAGAGATGGATGCCGACTGCAATCTGAACTGGCCCGCCAACCACACCCTTCTTTTCCTAATGAAAAAACGGGCGGGCGATCATTCAGCGTTTGAAAGCGAATATCAGAACAAGCCTATTCAAGATGGCAATCCGTTCCAGTCCATTATTTTCTGGGTGAAAATCAAACGCGATCTCATTCATTTCGGCGCAATCGACCCGTCTCTTGGCAAGCGCAACCGCAACCGCGATCCTTCCGCGATTTCTGGTTGGCGCCTATGATCGCGAAACGCAAATCATGGACATTGTCGAGGCTTCGATCCGCAAGCGCACCCCGGACGTCATTATCGACAACGCCATTCAGTTTCAGCGCGAATATGGGTGTCAATTGTGGTTTGTGGAAGCGGTCCAGTTTCAGGAAATGCTGCGCACCGAACTCATGAAGCGCGCGGCCAAGCAGCACGTCGCTTTGCCGGCCTATCCCGTCATGCCTTTCATTGACAAAAACCTGCGCATTGAACGCCTGCAAATCCCAATAAAGGATGGCTTGATCCGTCTGCATTCAAGCCAACAAACCCTGATCGACCAGCTGCAACAATGGCCCGCCGCCGATCACGATGACGGGCCGGACTGTCTGGAAATGCTCTGGACCTTTGCCGTGCAGTTCGCGGGAACCACGATCAATTCTGAAAATGTCACCCTCGCGCCGAGTAGTAGTAGCGCAGTTCTGGATGGATATTGATGGCTAAAAAACAAGAAACATCGACCCTGCCAAAAAACCCCCGAACAGGTCATCGCCAGCGCGGAAAATGACATCACAATTGAGGACTTCTCCGATATCCTCAAACACCTTGACGATGTGTTGAAGTTAAAAGGCGAAGACAAAGGGCTCAAATTATATGATGAACTGGCACGCGACGCGCACGTTCATGCGGTATTGCAAAAACGTCTACACAATCTGATAGGCCGGGACTGGATTGTAAGAACCCGCCACTGAGGATGCAGTGGATATTGAAGCGGCAGATTTCGTCCGGGACATGCTGGCAAATATTCCTTACGATGACTTTGCCTTGAAAATGGGCGACGCCACACTGAAAGGCTTCTCGATCGCGGAAGTTATTTGGAAAGTTGAAGAGTCCCGATATCTTCCAGCCGATCTGGTGTTTCACGATCAGCGCAGGTTTGCGTTTGAACGGCCAATGGCGTCCGCGACTATTGACAAAGGACGAACCGGAAACAGGGATTGAACTTCCCGATCTCAAGTTTATCGTTCACCGGCGCGGTGCCAAAGGCAACAACCCCTATGGCCTTGGTCTGGGACATCAGCTTTATTGGCCGGTACGGTTCAAGCGCGAAGGTGCCGCCTTTTGGCTAAAATTTCTTGAAAAGTTTGCAGCTCCAATGCCGATCGGAAAGTATCCACTCGGCACGCCAAAAAAGGAGCAGGAAAACCTACTCAAAACCCTGATCACCATGGTGAGTTCCGCCGCTGCCGTAGTGCCGATCGGGACGGAAATCGACAAATTCGAAGCCGCGCGATCTGGCACAGATTCCTATGATCCGTGGCAACGCTATTGGGATGAACAAATCAGCGAGGCGGTTCTTGGCGAAACCCTGACGACAACATTTCGGGCAATGGATCGCGCGCCGCCTCGGATACCCATTCCGAAATTCTGGAAAAGCTGATTGATGCCGATGGCGACCTGCAATCCGGCACATGGAACAACACGCTCATAAAATGGGTTACGTTCCTCAATTTCCCGAACGCCCGCCCGCCAAAGGTTTCCCGGCCACGGCCAAAAGATGAATTTGAAGCCGTCGCGCTCGAGATCAAGAAAACTGGAGCGGCAGCGCGCCGCGATCACGGTGCTGTCCCTGTCACGCAAACAGGGGTTCGAGCCGAAAGACACTGACGCATGGCTGGCAGATGTGATGGAAACAGAAATGATCCCGGTCGCTCCGCCTGGATGACCAGCCGGGCGCATCCAGCTTCGCAGAACAACCGGATCACCCGGTTGCGCACATCATTGAACAACTTGAAGCGCTGGCGGACACAGACGTCGACGCCGCGCGGATCGACGCGGTGCGCACCGTGTTGGAAGATGCGGACAATTATGCTGATGCGCAAGCTGGGTTGCTGCGACACGCCGGGACGATCCAGCTTGATCAGGCGGGCAACATCATCGGGGACGCCTTGGCGCTGGTAGAAATGCAGGGCCGGTCCGAGGTTCATGACCAGACCGGTATCACGCTTTCAGGCTCAAAAAAAAAGACCTGAATTCGGATAGTTTTGCCGACCCCATAGGTCCGTTTGAAGAAGCCCTCACGTTTCACCGCCAGAAGGTTCGGTTGCCAACGCAGGCATATACAGACCTTCTCCATCAAGCCCATGACCGCGCCTTTGTTGTAGCGGGTGCGCAAAGCGATGCCTTGCTGGAGGATTTTCAAGGGGCGATAGATAACGCAATCGCCAATGGCGAACCCTATGAGACGTTTCTAGGCCGCTTCGACAAAATCGTTGATAAACACGGCTGGTCATATAATGGCAGTCGCGGCTGGCGCTCACGCGTTATATACGAAACCAATCTGAGAACCGCCTATTCGGCAGGCCGCTACAAACAGATGACCGAACCAGCGGTCGTGCGCGCATTCCCGGCTTGGGAGTATGTCCATGGCTTCGAGCGCATTCCTGAAGAACCACGCGAAGAGCATGTCAGTTTTGACGGGCCTGGTGTTGCCTGCGAATGATCCGTGGTGGAAAACCTATTATCCGCCCAATGGCTGGAAATGCGGTTGCGGGGTGCGCCCGGTCTCCAAGTCGCGTTTGCGGCGGATGGGTAAAACCGTACCTGATCCAGCACCGCCTATTCAGACCCGCCGCATGGTGGACCCTGTATCCGGTGACTTGATCGATTATCCTGAAGGTGTCGATTTTGGCTGGGCGTACCAGCCGGGTCGCACCTGGGCGGACGGGCTTGTACCAACTGAATTGCAGCGACCCCTGACGCGTCAGCTCGAACTGCCCGGTCTTGATGCCCTGCCACCATTGGCATCGCTGGCGCAACCATTCAGGGCGGGCGTGTTGCAGGCAGGCCTTGATGCGGAGACCTATCTGACAGCATTTCTGAAACCCTTCGGTGCGGTCATCGGGCACCCCGAAGTTGTGGCGCGACAAGGCCGGACAGGCAATTGTGATTTCTGACGATCTGTTCAGGCAACGATCCGGCACCCTGAAAATCATGAAGCGGGGCCGCGAGGTCCATGTTGCGCGTCTGGCCGAAACGATTGTCGATCCCGACGAAATCTGGGTCAATTGGGTCTGGCATGACCGTTTGAAGAAATGGATGCTCGACCCGGCGCTATATCCGCCTGGACCCGGCAAGCGGGCTGCTGGCCCATATTTTGAATGGAGCCGTTTTGGTTGGTCGGGCACCACTGCATATCAAAAGCGGGACCGGCCAGGCAGAGCGGGCGGCGGGCGCGGGGGCACTTTTGTACAGGCGGGAAAAATAATGGACCGGCCTGTGGTGTTCCCGGTCGCAATTGCTGGGCCTCTCACCGGCCATGTCGCCAAACATGACGTATATATAGCATTCCCGGAGGATATTTTCAAATGCTGACCATCAAGTATGATTTCGAAGAAGCCAGTCAGGAATTGATAGATCTGATCGAGCGAATAGAAGACCGCCAAATCGTTCACCAGCTTATCGGCGAAACCTTGCTGGATCAGACCCGCGAACGCTTTCAGAAAGAGATCGCGCCAGACGGCAAAAAATGGCAGGGCCTGTCGCCTATCACATTGGCCAACCGGCGATCCAAAAAAGGCATCTTGCGCGACACCCGCGAATTGTTTCAGTCCATTCATATGAAAGCCAGCGCATCAAAAGCACAAGTCGGCACCAATCTGAACCATCCGAAAGTTTTCGTTCATCAGTATGGCGCGGAGATCAAACCGAAATCAGCCAAGGCGCTGGCCATTCCTGGGGGCAAGGGAGCCAACCGGCCTATATTCGCAAAATCAGCAACGATTCCAGCACGGCCATATATCGGGATTGGCAAGGATGACGAGAAGCGGATCATCGAAACCCTGATCGACTATCTTGAATGGTAATTTGCTCTTTTTCGTTAAAAATCGGAATTCGCGCGAGGATCGCCACACAGCGATTTTTGAAAATTTGCGCCACGATCATAGCCCTGCAACGCTTACCCCCCCGTTAGACCCCCGTTAGAATCGCGAGAAACGGCTTTTTAGGGTGACGGTTCGGTCCTGTTTGCGAATTTCTGCGTTTCAGGATAAATATGGGCACCTTTCGGCTTTTGTCATTTCTGCCGGAAGTGTTCCGCTCACATTAATTTCGCCATGGCCCTAGTGCTGCATCTCAGTTGATTTACTCAATCGAGAAACCGCGCATTTATGGCCAAGAAAAAAACCGAAAAAACACCGAAGACGGCGAACCGCCGCATTGAGGTCTTTCGCCCCGGCACCTTCACCGCCATGTCCGGCGAAGAGGTGACCTATTCCGCCGACGATCTGGCGGCGCTTGCCAGCTCCTACGATCCTGAAAACGCACCCGCACCAATTGTTGTCGGTCACCCCAAAGCGGACAGCCCGGCTTATGGCTGGGTCGAAGGCTTTGAATTTGATCCTGTCGCCGACCGGCTTTACGCCGATCTGGAACAAGTTGCTCCGGCGTTTGCGGACGCGGTCCAGGCCGGTCATTACAAACGTATTTCCATGAGCTTTTATAAGGCGGGTTCCCCCGCGAATCCCAAAGCCGGGCAAATCTATCCAAAACATATCGGCTTTCTTGGCGGGGCAGCTCCAGCCGTGCCGGGTCTGGCGTCGGTTGCCTTCAAAGGCAGCGACGATGAAGCCGTCACCATTGAATTTGCCGAAGCCGCTTTTCGCGACGTGGCCAATATTTTCCAGAAAATCCGGGAATATCTGATCGAGACTGCCGGGCGGGAAACCGCCGACGATGTTGTTCCGGGATATCTCGTCAACTGGATTGATGACGCCGCCGACGCCGATGCCGAAGAACAATTCTCCGAACCCACTCCGAAAAAAGGACCAACCATGTCTGGCCATGAAAAATCTGGCAAAGCCAAAAAACCTATTTCGACGCCGGAAGACGATTCCGACGATTTTGCAGTCCGCGAGGCAAGTCTGAACGAGCGGGAAGAAAAACTCGCCAAACAGGAAGCCGACCGCGCGCGCGAAGATCACGAGTCTTTCGCTGATGGCTTGATTGCCGAGGGACGGATGGTCTCCGGCCTGAAACCCAAAGTTGTCGCCCTGCTCGACGATCTCGCCCGCGACGATGCGGAACTTTCGTTTGCCCAGGGCGACGAGACCAAAAAAGCGTCCGGCGTTGCTGTGATGAAGGACATTCTGTCGGCGCAGCACAAAATTGTTGAATTCGGCGCAACCGATATGGATGACGAGCCGTTCGACGCCAGCAACGCAGAAGCTCTGGCGGATGCCGCGATTTCGTACCGGGCCGAGCAACGCGGCAAGGGCATCGAGATTTCCGCATCCGATGCCGTCGCCTTTGTCGAGAAAAAACAGGGAGCAAAATCATGACCGATTTTGGTTTGATCAAGAATTTCACCGCCAATGGCGCGGTGGCAAAATTTCGCATCGCGGCTTTTGGCGCAGCCGAAGGCGAAGCTGCACAAGCAACCGGCGACCAGCCATATCTTGGTGTCTCTGCCGTGCGCGGCGCGGCCGCAGCCGGTGACCGGATCGATATCTGCATGGGGCAAATCCGCGATATCGAGTTTGGCGGCAATGTTTCTTATGGCGACTGGCTGACCAGTGACGCCAACGGCAAGGCGATCACCGCCGCGCCGGTAGCTGACGCGCAAATGAACGTTATTGGCCGGGCCATGACCGGGGGCGTCGATGGCTCCCTCGGCAAAGTCCACGTCAGTCCCCAGCAAATCACCGGTTAACACCGCTTAGGGCCACAACAGATCACCGGCTAACGCCGATCAGGAGAAAACCACATGTCCGCCACTGACCAGTTTACCGAAAATGCTTCCATGACGGCGATTGCGATTGCCTACAGCAATCCCGATGTGACGCTGATTGCCGACGATGTTCTGCCGCGCATCAAGGCACCGGGCCGCACCTACAAATGGCACCTCTATAATGAGGCGGCTAATTTCACGGTGCCGGATACCCGCGTTGGACGCCGGTCACAGCCCGGCCAGGTCGAAATCGAAGGCTCCGAACAGGACGGCTCGGTTGAAGCCTACGGCATTGATGTGCCGCTCGACAATATCACCATCCAAGAAGCCAAACGCAACAAATTCGATATTCGCGGGCAAGCGACCGAACTGGCGACCGATATCGTCATGCTTGACCGCGAGGTTCGTGTTGCCAACATGGTGACCGATCCGGCCAATTATCACGCCGACCACAAGGTTGCGCTGGCAGGCGGTGACTTGTTTTCCGACGCGGCGTCCGACCCGATCAGCATTCTTGAAGACATGCTCAACGGGTGCTGGATCAGGCCGAACCAACTGACCTTCGGGTTTTCAGTCTGGAACGCGATCCGCAAACACCCAAAGATCATGAAAGCTATTAATGGCACCCTGGGCGACGAGGGCCGCGCCACGCGCAAACAGATTGCTGATCTGCTTGAAATGAACCGGATCATCGTTGGTGAAAGCCGGGTCAATATCAAACGGCCCGGCGAAGCCACAGTTTTGCAACGCACCTGGGGCAATTCGGTGTCCGGTCAATATATCAACCGCGCGGCCTCGACCGCAGGCGGCGTCACTTTTGGCTTTACAGCGGCCTTTGGCAAAAAGGTTGCCGGACCCTGCCCGCCAACATGGGCATCCATGGCGGAATTCTGGTTCGCTCCGCTGAAGAAGTTGCCGAGCATATCGTTGCCCCCGCGCGCCGGGTTCCTGATTTCCAACGCCGCGTAATCATTACATCCCACGCGAGTGGGCAAAGGAGAAACTTATGGAAACTCTGTTTACCTACAAGGTCCTGTCCCCGTTGCGCCATGACGGCAAAGCATACGGCCCGGACATTGAGGATATGGACACGGTCGAGATGACCGAGAAGCAGGCCGCGCCTCTGGAGCGGCTCAACGTTCTCAAACTGTCAGACCTTCAGGCCGAAGAGGATTCCGCCGCACCGGACGACGCCGAGGATCGCGTCCTCGCGATTGCCGAGGTTCTCGTGACCGGAAAAGTCAAAACGATTCCTGACGCAGCCAAGGACCTCAACAAGACGGGTCGCAAGGTTCTAGAGAAAGAACTTGGCTGGTCACCGCTCGATGAGGATATCGACGCTGCGCTTGCGCTTCACGCCGACGCGCACCAGTGAGGCGTTAGATCATCATGACCACCGGAGCCTATCTAACGTATCCTGAATTCCTCGCCATGTTCGACGAGGAAGACATTCTCGCGGTTGCCGGCATCGGTGGTTATAACGCGTCCGTCGACCGTGTCATTGATCAGGCGCGGATCGAAACCGTAATCGCGCGTGCCCAAAGCCGCATCGACGGTTATGTGCTGTCGCGGTTTACATCTCTTTCAAGCACCGAAGCTATCGATATGCCCAATGCGCTCAAGGGCGCGGCGGGCGACATGGTCAACTATTGGCTCCGCGACCGCGAAGGCGACCGGGGCACGGTTGACGATGTGGTGCGCAAGCGCTTTGAAGACGCCCTCAAATATCTCGAAGGCATCCAGTCCGGCAAAATCGACCTTGGCGCTGGTTTTGCCTCCGGCGAAATCACCAACAAGGCTCTTGGCGAAGTCCTGGGCAATTTCCCCGATCCGCGCGCTGACGATGTGCTGGAGGGATATTTGTGACCCAAACCACACCAACCATTATTGAGCGCATTGAAGCGGGCATTGTTGGCTTGCTGAAGGCATCAATGCCATCGGCGTTTTACATCGCGCCGTTCCCGGATGATCCAAAGGAATTTGACAGCGCCCGCATGAAGGCGTCGGCGCTGGTTCACTATGCAGGATCGAACTATTCGCTTGCGGCTAACGGGAGCCCCGTTAGTCAGCCGCGCGAAATGAAATTCACAATCCAGCTTTATCTGCGCTCGTTACGTGATCATACGGGCGGGTATGGCGCAATCGAAGCCGCGCGCAAGGCTTTGCAAAATATCTCAATTGAAGGCGCAACCCCGTTCCGCATGACGGCTGACGCACTTGCCGAACAGTCCGGTGGTCAATGGGTTTGGCAGTTGGATGTTGCCTGCGCCGTTCCAGCCGTGGCGCAAGCAACAATTTCACCGCCCCGCCCGCGCGCTCCTCTTTTGAAATTTCAGGAAACAGGAAGTTGATCATGACCGACCTTAAAAAAACTCGCGACTATATCTGGCACGGCCCGGTGCAAGCCGTTGAGCTGACAAGCAAAGACCAGGTCATTTTTTCCGCCACGCTGTCACCCGGTAAAACCTATGCGTTGCCGGTCGATCACGATCTTGTCAAGAGCTGGAAGGCTTCCGGTCTCATCACGCCGGGGAAATCTTTATCACCTAAGCCAGACGCCAAAACCAGACACCAGGCTAGTTGCCGCCAAACCGGCAGATGGCGACGGCAAATCACAGAAAAAGGGAGCCTAGATTATGGCAACATCAGAACCATTTTTCGGCCCGGAGGTCGTTGATCGCGATGTGGGCGGAGAATTTGTCCGCGAGTTGAAAGCGGCAACCGCGTTCCTGATCGGCACCGCTCCTATTCATGAAGTCCATGCCACAACCGAAGCCCGCGCACCTTACATCAACAAAAAGATTTTGGTTCGCAAGCGCTCGGAAATCACGGCCCTGTTTGGACCGGCGCGCGATGGGTACACAATCCCGCAAGCGCTGGACGCCATGTTCGACCAGGCTGGCGCGCGTGGTATTGGCACGATCTGCGTGGTCAACGTGTTTGACCCGGACGTCCATAAAGATGTCGGAGACGCACCCGATCCTACCGAAGTAACCAATCTCGATATCATCGGCGAATTTGATGCTGCCGGAGTACCTTCAGGCTTTCAATGCGCCTATGGCTGTTTCCAGTCGTTTGGCTGGTTTCCGAAAATCCTGTTGGCTCCCGGTTTCTCCGGCCTCACAGGCATTGCCGCCGAAATGTTGGTGATCGCCAATCGCATCCGTGCCCGATTCCTGCGCGATGCGCCCTTGGGCACCACAAAACAGCAAGCGATTGAAGCGCGCGGTGCGGGCGGTCTGTTTGACTGGCAGTCGAACTCGACTCGCGATTTGTTGTGCTGGCCGCATATGATGTCTGTGAACCGCGATACCACATCGGCAAATGCAGGCAAGTTGGTGGCCGAACCATATTCCGCTCGATTGGCTGGCGTCATGCTGCGCACGGTCATTGATTTTGGCTATCATCATTCTCCATCAAACCGCCCGATTGTGGGCATCGATGACGCCGCCCAGGAAGTCCTTTATATTCCGGGTGACTATCAATCCGATCCGCAATTGTTGCGCGGTGCAGGGATCATCGCTTGCGAAGAGCGATGGGGCAAAGGCCCGCACACATCTGGGAACCGGTCGGCTGCTTATCCGACCGTCACCGACATGCGCAATTTCATTCACGTTCAATATATTGAAGACGTGATGGACGAAGCCATTCTGTTCTTCCTGGACGAATGGAAAGACCGCAATGCCAATCCGGCGTCCATCGAATTTATTGAAGACAGGATCAACGCCCACCTCGGCACCAAAATGACCGGGTCCGACCCGGTTCTGTACGATGGCCGTTTCTCGTTCGACAGAGAAAAAACCACACCGGAAACAGTCGCCGATGGCTGGCTATTCTGGAAGCTCGATTATGCCCCGGTTGGCATCATGGAGCGCCTGACCGTCGAGCGCTGGATCAATATCGATCTCATTCGCAATGCTCTCGGGCTGTCCACATCGACGCCCCCAGCCATCGCAGCTTAAAGCCGCAAACAGGAGACTAACTCATGACTGAATTCAGGCGGCAAGGCCAGATCACCAATGCCGATGTTTATTATGAGGACAATAACCTCGTTGGCATCGTCTCGGAGTTTCAGATTCCGGGAATCGAATGGAACACGATCGACCATGAAACCCTTGGTCAGGTTGCCGTGTTCAAAACTCCGGCGCGGCCCCTGCAGGCGCTGGAAGGATCGATGAAATGGGAATTTGTCGAACCTGCCCTAGCCGAGATGGCTTACAATCCGACCAAGGTCTATCCGTTCCAGCTTCACTCAAAAGTGGATATCTGGGGGCCGGACGGCCTTGACCATGAAAACTCCTACACGTTGGTCACCCTGGTCGGCCTGCAATTCAACAAGACGGGCCTTGGCGTCGCCAAGCTGGGCGATCTGATGGACGTCGAGCTGGAATTCACCTGTCCGCGCCTCACGCAACGCATCCACGATTCCGACAAGGTCATTTTCTCGGTCGATGTCTTCGGCAACCGGGTGAAAGACGGTTCCGGCGATATCTGGCCGCGATAAAAAATAACCCCCAGAGCCGGGCGGCGGGGATTGGGAAGAAAAGTCTTTCCCCGCCGCCCAAATTATTATCAAAACGGAGATGATCCATGAAAAAGAATGCCCCAGAGGCAACTGCCCAGGAAGCACCTGCCCCAGAACCAACTGCACCCGACGCACATGAAGGCCATGGCGGGATTGCCAAGTTAAAGGCGTATCGGGAAAAGCAGGACGGCACAAAAGAGTTTGTGTTACCCGCATCCAAAGTAACAGTTGCATATCCCGGTTTCATCAAACACGGCGATATTTCCCAGTGCATGAGGATGGCAAAGAACGACGTTGCCAAAGCGCAAACGATCTTTGTTTGCAAGAATGCGCGTTTCGACGGCGACCGGCTCACTGTAACTGACTTTTCCGCCTATGTGCCGATGGGCGATGCATTTGCATTGTTCGCCAAAATTTTCGGCGACGCCGAAGAAGAGGATAGCGGGAGTGAAGTTCTCTACAACTGACGCGCACGTCTACCTGGTCAACAAGGGCTGGGGCCACGGCGAATTAAACGCGATGAGTGAGGAAGAATTCATCGCGGTTTTTGAAGATCAGAGCGCCTTTGACGAAGCCCGCAATGAGGCGGAGAAAGAGGCAATCAGGAAAGCGGGCCGCAAGTAGCGGCCCATTTCATTTCAGCCATTGAGGTCAATTCGTGAGCCAGATGAAGCTTGGCATTATTGCAGAATTTTATGATCGTGCCTCCAAGGGCATGAACAAATTGTTGCGGACCAATGCCAAGTTCGAAAAGCAGACGCGGGCACAGAACCGTCTCAATAAAGCCAATGCCCTTGGTGTCTCAAAAGTCGCGCGCGCGCAGCAAAAACTGGTGCGCGGATTGACCATGGTCAAAACCACATCCACGGCGGCATTTAACACGATGCAGCGCGGTGCAAAGGCGGCAGGTCGCAGCGTGTTGGCGTTGCACCGAAAAACATTGGCTTTGGCCAAAACGGGTTTGGGTAATATTGGAAGCGGCGCAGGCCGTGTTATGCGCGCGGGCCTTGTCGCAGGCGGGATCGCAGCTGCCGGAGTCGGACTCGCCGGAGCTGCAGCAAACACCGTTATCGGTCCAGCCGCACAGATGGAAGAATTCCAGACCATTCTGGAAAGCACCGAAGGCACGTCCGAAAAAGCCCAAGCAGCCATGGGCTGGGTGACCGATTTCGCGGTTAGTACCCCCTATGAACTAGGGCAAGTGATGGAGTCGTTTGTTCGGCTGCGAACCTACGGTCTTGAACCTACCAACGGACTGCTACAAACCCTCGGCGATACATCGGCAGCTATGGGCAAACCTTTGATGCAGGCGGCTGAAGCAGTGGCCGATGCGATTACCGGCGAGAATGAACGTCTGAAAGAATTTGGCATTAAGGCGTCCACCACTGGAAATCGCATTGTCTACGAATATACCAATGCACTTGGCGAAACAGCCCATGCATCGGTTGCGGCGGGCGATCGTCTGGCCATCCAACAAACCTTGATGACTATTTGGGGGGACAAATTTGGCGGTGCGATGGAGAAACTATCGCAGACCTGGAAGGGCATGGTCTCCAACATGTCCGATATGTGGTTCAAGTTCAGACTAATGATCGCGGATAGCGGCGTCTTTGATTTTGCAAAAGATAAATTACGCGGGTTTCTCGACCTGTTGAACACAATGGCAGAGAACGGAGAATTGAAAACGCTGGCAAGTGAAATTGGGGCCAACATCATCACCGCGTTGCAATTCTCATGGGAGTTCGGCAAGGGTGTCGCCTCGGTTTTCATGACCATCGGCCAGGGTTTGAAATGGGCGGCAAATGCCCTTGGCGGATGGAACCGACTCGCAACTGTTTTAGTGGCGTTGCCCTTCGCCAAAGTCTTGGCGTCGGCAGCTCTAGGGATATTCCAGATTGCCGGAGGTTTGGCGCTGATCGCGGCGAGTCCGGTCGGTTTGGTTCTTGGCGGCATCGCACTGGCCGCTGGGTTGCTGGTCGACGATTGGGGCGCAGTATGGGAGCGCGTCAAAGCCGCCGCGCTGAACGTTTGGCCAGCGATCAAAGTCGCCTGGGGCGATGTTAAAATCTTCTTTGCCGAATTGTTTGAGTCAATCACCCCGGATATCGGCTGGGTTGCCACATTCAAGAACGCCGCTACCGCAGTCACAAGCGCCTGGTCAGGCGTATCCACCTTCTTTTCCACCGTATGGGCCAGTGTCAACAGCGGCGTTGCCAGTTATATCGAGCCAATCGGACAAAAATTGCAATCGATCATGACAACTTTTGGGGCTATCTGGGACAAGCTGGGTCAGATAGCCCGGATGTTTTCGTCTGAAGATTCCCAGGCGATGAGCAATGCTCTCAATCTGTTTGGACAATTGGCCGGGTTTACTTTCGATGCTGTTTTGTGGGGTCTCGATCTCCTGTTAACCGGGATCGACAAACTGCTCGGATTGGTGACCGGGGACACGGTAATTGACTGGACGTCCTTTATTCCAGTGTTCGATTGGAAGCAATATGTTCCCACAATCTCTTTCGACTGGACGGACTGGATTCCGGCGTTCGATTGGGAGCAATATGTTCCCACGGTCAAACTAGACTGGACGCAATGGATTCCTGAATTCAACTGGTCAGATTGGGTGCCGGAATTCACTCTCCCTGAAAACCTGTTTGCCGATGTCGCCACTGCCTTGAGTAAACCCTTCGATGGTGCCTTCTCAGCTGTTTCACTCATCTGGGACAAGATCAAAGCTCTATTTGATTGGTCACCTATCAACGCGATCACCGAACAATTTGCGCCGATTGCCGTCAGCATTTCCGGGTTTATATCCGATGCCGCGTCCACCGCAGGCGCAGCCTGGAACAGTCTGGTGAATGTTTTTTCCGACGATGATCCCGTTACCATTGCCGCCCGTGACCCGGCATCGATCGAGCGGGCGGCGTTAGCGGCCAATAATCTGAATACGGCTCTAACGGCGGTACAAACCACTGCCAGCCAGGCAAGTGCGGTGTTGGCCGGGATTGATTTTACCACGCAGGGCCAACGGATGATGGACACGCTGGCGGCGGGCATCCGTTCGCGGGCGCAGGCGGTTGTGAGCGAGATCCAATCGGTGACACAGCAAGTGCGCGATCATTTGCCATCCAGCCCGGCCAAAACCGGGCCGTTATCGGATATTCACCGGCTGAAGTTCACCGAAACCATCGCCGCTACCATGAACCCGGCTCCCATGGTGCGGGCCATGCGCGCGGCGGCGCTGGCGACTATGGCAGTGGCCACGCCCGCCATGGCCGCGCCGCAGGTCGTGACGCCATCTCCAGCCGCGCTTGCGGCCTCTTCCAGTTCCGGTTCCGCTCCCAGTGGTGCCACGATCCACATCGAATTCAAGCCGACGATCACTGTCGGGGCCGGGGCCAATGTCACCGAACAACAAATTGTCCAGGCGTTGCGGGATCAGCTCCCGGAACTTGTCCGAATGATCGAGCAAGCACAGCGGGAAAACAGCAGGCTGGAGTTCTAGAATGTACGTGTT
The DNA here is from genome assembly GCA_963995525.1 of Escarpia spicata. Taxonomy (NCBI): domain Eukaryota; kingdom Metazoa; phylum Annelida; class Polychaeta; order Sabellida; family Siboglinidae; genus Escarpia; species Escarpia spicata. The sequence continues at coordinate 27,966 of CAXEFP010000652.1, forward strand.
TTTGGGCGACATACAATTCGGCACATCAAACGTCATGACCGGCCCGATTGGCTCCGACGAGACGCTGGACAACACGATCAACGAACACCAGGTGGTGCGCGGCAAGCCAGTGCCTCAACGGGCCGGAGAAGAATTGGATATCCGCACCTTCTCGTTCTTTTTCGATGAAAGTTTCTGCAACCCGCAGGCGGAATACGCCAAGCTGCTCGCCGCCCGCACATCGGGATCAGTGCTGCCTCTGGTCATGGGAAACGGCACATACCTCGGCAAGTCTTATGAAATCCGCTCAATGGGCATCACCCATCTGAAAACCACCGAAGGCGGCGCGCTGGTGCGGCTGGAGGCCAATATCCAGTTGCTTGAAGTGCCGTCGAGCGCGCTGACCATTGGTGGGGTCGGAATCGCGATCACCTCCGCCGCGCTGATCAATCCACTGACACGTAGATAGTCGCGGAGCTGACCATGACAAAACAGAACGCAGATTACTTCGAACACATCACCGGTCCAGGGGAACGGTGGGATACGATCGCCCATCGCTATTATAACGACGCCAGTCTTTCCCATCTTCTGGTAACGGCGAACCAGCACCTTTTTATTGATCCGTTGAACCCCATTCCGGCGATCCTTCCCAGCCGTACGATTTTGCGCATTCCGGTCATTCCAGCGTCATTAATGACAGCCTATTGCCGCCCTGGAAGCGCGCCCAATGACATCCCTGCCGGTGCCATACACAACCTTGATTGTGAACGGCGTGGATGTGTCTACAGCTATGGCCGACTACGTCACGTCACTGACTTTCACCGATAATTTGCACGGTAAGGCCGACGAACTGGCGGTCAGGTTGCTCGACGATAGCGGCTTGTGGCGCGGGCCGTGGCGACCGGAACAAGGTGACAAGGTTCAATCCGGTGGCGGCTATGAAAATGGTCTGTATCTGCCGCATGGCACGTTTGAAATAGATATCCCGCGCGCTTCAGGATCGCGGGGCGAAGACATTCTGGAATTCAGGGCAACGTCCACGTTTCAGTCAAGTGAGCTGAAAACCAAACGCCCGGAAGCCAATGAAGACAAGTCACTTGAAGAGATCATCGCCAAGATTGCCGGTCGCAATGGCTACGGGGTGCAAGGTGATATCGCGTCCATTCACTGGCAATACAAGAACCAGCGCCGGGAACGCGACCTGGGCTTTATTTTACGGCTCGCTGAAGACACCAATCACTTTGTATCCATGAAGGACGGCAATCTTGTATTCTTCCAGCGCGCCGATCTGGAAGCACGCAATGCGGTGCGCTCGTTCGATCTGGTTGACGGCACCACCATCATTGACTGGTCGGCTGAAGACAATCAGCACAAGACCTATTCAAAGGCAAAAGTGAGTTACCTTGATCCCGACAAAAAGGAATTGCTGGAAGCCGAGGTGACGGACAGCGACGTCACAACCGGCGATACGCTGAAAATCGACGAGCGGGTCGAGAGCGAAGGCCATGCCGAACAGCTTGCCGAAGCACGCCTCGACAAGGCCAATGAAGACAAACGTACCGCTTCGCTGACAGTGGTTGGTGATCCGCTTCTGCTCGCCGGGCAGATTGTCGCGTTAGGTGGCTCCTTCGGAAAATATGCCGGGCGTTATCTGGTTCATGTGGCGGTGCATGCCTTTGCCCGCGCCAGCTACACCACGCAGCTGCAATTGAAGGGCGTTTGAAGATGGCGGAACGGGTCCATGACAGTGGCAAAAACAGCCCTTACAAACGCGGCATCGTCAAGGAAAATGACGATGCACGCGGGCGTTCGCGGGTCGAGTTTTCCGACGAAGACGGCAACATGTCGTTTTGGCTGAACGTCAATCAATCGGCCACCGGCGCGAACAAATCATACTGGATGCCGGATGTTGACAGTCAGGTGAACTGCCTTGTGGATTGGGATGGAGAGGACGGAACCATATTGGGGTCGCTCTTTTCGGAAGTCGATCCACCGCCGACAATAAACGGCAAGCAGGTCATGACCAAATTCGATGACGGATCGGTCTTCAAATATGATCGCGCGACGTCGACCCTGACCATCACAATCGGCCCGGTCAATATCGTGATTAGCCATGCCGGATTGTCGTCACGACTCCGGGTTTTGATTTTGAGGAGTCTTGAGCCATGGGAAAACCGGTCCACAGGCAAGGCGACCCAAACAGCGGCGGCGGCGTTGTGATTGCGCCCTTGCAGAATTTTGTCAGGGACCAGGGCAAGCTGGTGTCGGTTGACGGGAGCCCGGTCACCCCGCATACGCCGTTTATTGAGCCGCATATTTCGCCGGTGACCGCGAACGGGTCCAGCTTTGTGCGCATCAACGGCATTCCAGTCAATTTCGAGACCAATGCCGACAGTTGCGGTCATCCGCGCGCGGCAGGATCGGACATCCTGACGATTACCGAATAGTGATCTGACCACGCCGGAACACTTCCACTAACCGCCAATGAATAAAGACCGTAGCTGTATCGCCATGGTCGCACCCTCATTCCATACGCCGCACAACCATTGGCAGCACCGGGTTTCACCCGGCCCGGTTGCCGCTTGGGGCGAAATCGTGACCGGCATTGCCGATCTGGAGCAATGCATTCAGATCATTGTTCTGACGCCAAAAGGTTCGGTTCCGACCGCGCCCGACAAATTCTGTGATGCTTTGAATTACATTGACCGGCCCGCGCCGGTTGCAATTCCGATATCACCCGCGAAATCTTCGACGCCTTGCGCATTCACGAGCCGCGTATCGTGGTCGACCGGGTCGAAGTGACCGCATTGGCGTTCGAGCATTTCTCGGTGCCGGTGTTTTGGCACCCGCGCGCAGATGTGTTGAGTGATATCCGCCGCACAGAAATCATTCTCAACCGCGACATCGCCATTGCCCAGGGGGCGCAGCTGCAATGAGCGCGTTTGTCAAAAGCTATACGCTTGCCGAGTTGCGCAAACGCGGCGTGCCACAGGTTTTCACGATCGAGACGGAAAAGTGGAAAGCCAAGCTGGTCGACTGGTTCGAGAACCATGAAGACGGTCCCAAGCGCAAACTTTATCCGGCACAGGCGGAAATGGTCTTTATCGACTTGATTTCCTATGTGCTTGCCCAGCTTGGACAGGAAGCACAGAACGCGGTTGAACAGCGCTGGCTGGCCTTTGCAAAACACGTCCATGCGGATTTGATGGCGGCGAACAATTCAACGTTCCGCCTGAAGGCGTCGGCGGCGGTTTGCACGTTGCAATTTGTCCTGCCAGCCGCCCTGCCGACCGATGCCCTTGTTCCACTGGGAACGGAAGTGGCAGCGGGAAACATTGTCTTTTGGACCGATGACAATCTGATCATCGCAGCTGGCGATACGCAGGGTGAAATTGGGGCGGCGGCATTGGTGGCCGGAGTTCCCGGTAACGGATTTACGCCGGGCGCGATCACCGGGTTGCGCGGTAACCTTGGTTTTGATGTCACCGTCGCCAATACCGACACGTCCACAGGCGCTGCTGATGAGGAAAGCGACGAGGCGTTAACCGACCGCGCCAGCCGCGCCCACGACCGGATATCGAAGGCTGGGGGACGCGAATCCTACCGCCAGCAAACCCGCGCCTTTTCTCCGGCCATTATTGCGGGTGGCGGTCACCCGCCCGCAGCCCGGATATATCAATGTCTATCCATTGTTGGCGTCAGGAGCGCCAGACGCCGGTTTTCTGACCAACGTTCTGAATTGGCTTGATCCTGACGGCAAGCGCCCCCACGGCGACAATTTGTCGGTTCTGGCACTGTTGCGGTCACATTCACGATAAACGCCACGGTGCGCGGTACCGGCGATCTTGGGACTCTTGAAGATCAGGTCGAAACAGCTCTCACAAATGCCGCGTTTATCTGGTCACAGGCACTTGGCGACTATATGGCCTTTTCCATCCTGACTCATGCCGGTGGTCATATCGACCGGATTGTAGATATCGAGATCGATATTCCCGGCTTCCCGGATCGTCAGTTGGAAGATCATCAGTTCGCCGTTCTAACGGGGGTCAACCTGACCATGGTGCCTGCATGACCAAAACCCGCAAAGCCGATTATCGGTTGATCCCGCCCGGTATCAATGACGAGCGCACGCGGGCTTTGCTGGACGCATTTTTCCATGCAGCTAGTGACTTTGATTTCTCAAAACTCCTGATGCGGACATCGATTGATATTCCCGACGATATGCTGTCTCTGGCGCTTCACGATTTGGCACTGGATGTGTTTGTGTCACCCGATGGATTGCCGGTTGACGCCGCCCGCCGCCTGATCGATCAGGCGTGGCCCTTGCATGCAGCACGGGGCACAGACGCCGGTGTTCAGCTCGGACAGAATCTTCTCGGCGCTCATGCAGAAATCACCCATTGGTGGCAGGAAGACCCGGTTGCTTATCACGACACGCAAAAGGTCACCATCTGGTTTAACGGCTTGCTGGTCGAAGGTGGCACAATTGCCGACACCCAACATCAATCCATGGCGTTGCAGATTTTTTACGCAACCAAGCGCTGGTCGCAAGATACGGCCATCAACCTTTGGTGTGAGGTCGACTTCGTCGCTTTATGTCGGTGCATTCCCCATGAGCGCCGGTCACTTCACAGCCGCCCTTCCTGCCGATGATT
>CAXEFP010000653.1:0-2500 GCA_963995525.1 Escarpia spicata
ACGACCCTTCGAGCTATCGAGACGCGGTCTTCTGCGTCTTGTTCGCGCCGGCGAGAGGAAGCGTACGCTTCAAACCGCATGCCGATATTCGCAGTATCTCCGAATCTGAAATTTTGCAAAATTTACTCCCGCCGCTTACCCGCGCTTATTCGTAATTTTCCTATAGAATCACGACCGTTCGTGCTATCGAGACGCGGTCTTCTGCGTCTTGTTCGCGCCGCCGAGAGGAAGCATACTCTTCAAACCGCATGCCGATATTCGCAGCGAAACCGATTGCGTGAGAGATTTGGTATCTCCGAATCTGTAATTTGCAGGTAAAATCAGGGAGTAACTATGACTCTCTACAGGTCGCCAAATGCCTCGTCGTCTAATTAGTGAAGCTCATGAATGTATGATTTGCTTACAGCATCACGACCGTTCGTGCTATCGAGACGCGGTCTTCAGCGTCGTGTTCGCTCTGCCGAGAGGAAGCGTACTCTTCAAACCGCATCCCGATATTCGCAGCGAAACCGATTGCGTGAGAGATTTTGTAAGAAATGCTTGAAATTCTTCTGAGTTAAGTCAGTTCGTCTACGGGGGATCGGCCTCGATGATTTGCTTACAGCATCACGACCCTTCGAGCTATCGAGACGCGGTCTTCTGCGTCTTGTTCGCGCCGGCGAGAGGAAGCGTACGCTTCAAACCGCATGCCGATATTCGCAGTATCTCCGAATCTGAAATTTTGCAAAATTTACTCCCGCCGCTTACCCGCGCTTATTCGTAATTTTCCTATAGAATCACGACCGTTCGTGCTATCGAGACGCGGTCTTCTGCGTCTTGTTCGCGCCGCCGAGAGGAAGCATACTCTTCAAACCGCATGCCGATATTCGCAGCGAAACCGATTGCGTGAGAGATTTGGTATCTCCGAATCTGTAATTTGCAGGTAAAATCAGGGAGTAACTATGACTCTCTACAGGTCGCCAAATGCCTCGTCGTCTAATTAGTGAAGCTCATGAATGTATGATTTGCTTACAGCATCACGACCGTTCGTGCTATCGAGACGCGGTCTTCAGCGTCGTGTTCGCTCTGCCGAGAGGAAGCGTACTCTTCAAACCGCATCCCGATATTCGCAGCGAAACCGATTGCGTGAGAGATTTTGTAAGAAATGCTTGAAATTCTTCTGAGTTAAGTCAGTTCGTCTACGGGGGATCGGCCTCGATGATTTGCTTACAGCATCACGACCCTTCGAGCTATCGAGACGCGGTCTTCTGCGTCTTGTTCGCGCCGGCGAGAGGAAGCGTACGCTTCAAACCGCATGCCGATATTCGCAGTATCTCCGAATCTGAAATTTTGCAAAATTTACTCCCGCCGCTTACCCGCGCTTATTCGTAATTTTCCTATAGAATCACGACCGTTCGTGCTATCGAGACGCGGTCTTCTGCGTCTTGTTCGCGCCGCCGAGAGGAAGCATACTCTTCAAACCGCATGCCGATATTCGCAGCGAAACCGATTGCGTGAGAGATTTGGTATCTCCGAATCTGTAATTTGCAGGTAAAATCAGGGAGTAACTATGACTCTCGACAGGTCGCCAAATGCCTCGTCGTCTAATTAGTGAAGCGCATGAATGTATGATTTGCTTACAGCATCACGACCGTTCGTGCTATCGAGACGCGGTCTTCAGCGTCGTGTTCGCTCTGCCGAGAGGAAGCGTACTCTTCAAACCGCATCCCGATATTCGCAGCGAAACCGATTGCGTGAGAGATTTTGTAAGAAATGCTTGAAATTCTTCTGAGTTAAGTCAGTTCGTCTACGGGGGATCGGCCTCGATGATTTGCTTACAGCATCACGACCCTTCGAGCTATCGAGACGCGGTCTTCTGCGTCTTGTTCGCGCCGGCGAGAGGAAGCGTACGCTTCAAACCGCATGCCGATATTCGCAGTATCTCCGAATCTGAAATTTTGCAAAATTTACTCCCGCCGCTTACCCGCGCTTATTCGTAATTTTCCTATAGAATCACGACCGTTCGTGCTATCGAGACGCGGTCTTCTGCGTCGGGTTCGCCCCGGAGAGGCGCGCCCGACCCCGTAGGCTCGTTCCGGTGTGTCGAAGCGAGATTTTTCGCGTATTTTGTAGCTGTTCCTCGAAAAGTCGTACCGAAAATCGGCTAAGTCCCGAATGTCGATTGTAGAGTAAACGTGCATTGATTGCAACGGGATTCGGTAATGCTCCGGTCGGTGCGAATGTGGATGCCCTCCAGTGTTCCCGTTTATGTTTTGGAGTCGTTTGGCGAGTGTTGTGCGAAAGAAATTTCGATCGGATGTAATTTTTGGTATGTTATCATATATGTTCTGCGCCCGTTCTATATATGTGGAGAGCGGTTGGTCGCCGGCCGTTGGCGCAGAATTGAAAAATTCTGTTCTCTCCTCGTTCTCGTTGGGACGGTTGCCGATGTTAGGCTGCGCGAACTCGTGTTCGGGGCACACAGTCGCGTCGGAATGGGTCTCTCTCCTTGCTAGGAGGA
>CAXEFP010000653.1:15000-17500 GCA_963995525.1 Escarpia spicata
AAGGATATACATAATGTACAAACAATTATACTTACTTTATTATGACAGTGCATTAGAACGTTTCTTAGAACGTTTTTAACTTTTGAAATAAGCTGACTGTGTGAACGATTTAAGAGGTAGTCGACCTTATACTGATCTCTATAGACTTTGTGGGAGAAATGGCATAATTTCACAAACATATGTTTATTTTTAAGTAAGCAACATGTTTCGCCACTAAATAATATAAATACATGTATGAGATGTATATAACACCGATTCTATGAGAGATTTTGTAAGAAATGCTTGAAATTCGACTAAGTAAATTGAGTTAATCTACGGGGGATCGCCATGTGTAGTTTGCTTACAGCATCACGACCGTTCGAGCTATCGAGACGCGGTCTTCTGCGTCTTGTTCGCGCCGGCGAGAGGAAGCGTACGCTTCAAACCGCATGCCGATATTCGCAGTATCTCCGAATCTGAAATTTTGCAAAATTTACTCCCGCCGCTTACCCGCGCTTATTCGTAATTTTGCTATAGAATCACGACCGTTCGTGCTATCGAGACGCGGTCTTCAGCGTCGTGTTCGCTCTGCCGAGAGGAAGCGTACTCTTCAAACCGCATCCCGATATTCGCAGCGAAACCGATTGCGTGAGAGATTTTGTAAGAAATGCTTGAAATTCTTCTGAGTTAAGTCAGTTCGTCTACGGGGGATCGGCCTCGATGATTTGCTTACAGCATCACGACCCTTCGAGCTATCGAGACGCGGTCTTCTGCGTCTTGTTCGCGCCGGCGAGAGGAAGCGTACGCTTCAAACCGCATGCCGATATTCGCAGTATCTCCGAATCTGAAATTTTGCAAAATTTACTCCCGCCGCTTACCCGCGCTTATTCGTAATTTTCCTATAGAATCACGACCGTTCGTGCTATCGAGACGCGGTCTTCTGCGTCTTGTTCGCGCCGCCGAGAGGAAGCATACTCTTCAAACCGCATGCCGATATTCGCAGCGAAACCGATTGCGTGAGAGATTTGGTATCTCCGAATCTGTAATTTGCAGGTAAAATCAGGGAGTAACTATGACTCTCTACAGGTCGCCAAATGCCTCGTCGTCTAATTAGTGAAGCTCATGAATGTATGATTTGCTTACAGCATCACGACCGTTCGTGCTATCGAGACGCGGTCTTCAGCGTCGTGTTCGCTCTGCCGAGAGGAAGCGTACTCTTCAAACCGCATCCCGATATTCGCAGCGAAACCGATTGCGTGAGAGATTTTGTAAGAAATGCTTGAAATTCTTCTGAGTTAAGTCAGTTCGTCTACGGGGGATCGGCCTCGATGATTTGCTTACAGCATCACGACCCTTCGAGCTATCGAGACGCGGTCTTCTGCGTCTTGTTCGCGCCGGCGAGAGGAAGCGTACGCTTCAAACCGCATGCCGATATTCGCAGTATCTCCGAATCTGAAATTTTGCAAAATTTACTCCCGCCGCTTACCCGCGCTTATTCGTAATTTTCCTATAGAATCACGACCGTTCGTGCTATCGAGACGCGGTCTTCTGCGTCTTGTTCGCGCCGCCGAGAGGAAGCATACTCTTCAAACCGCATGCCGATATTCGCAGCGAAACCGATTGCGTGAGAGATTTGGTATCTCCGAATCTGTAATTTGCAGGTAAAATCAGGGAGTAACTATGACTCTCGACAGGTCGCCAAATGCCTCGTCGTCTAATTAGTGAAGCGCATGAATGTATGATTTGCTTACAGCATCACGACCGTTCGTGCTATCGAGACGCGGTCTTCAGCGTCGTGTTCGCTCTGCCGAGAGGAAGCGTACTCTTCAAACCGCATCCCGATATTCGCAGCGAAACCGATTGCGTGAGAGATTTTGTAAGAAATGCTTGAAATTCTTCTGAGTTAAGTCAGTTCGTCTACGGGGGATCGGCCTCGATGATTTGCTTACAGCATCACGACCCTTCGAGCTATCGAGACGCGGTCTTCTGCGTCTTGTTCGCGCCGGCGAGAGGAAGCGTACGCTTCAAACCGCATGCCGATATTCGCAGTATCTCCGTATCTGAAATTTTGCAAAATGCTGCACAATTTGCGGAAAGGTATCCGTCAGTCAACGAAAACTACACGGTAGATAACACCCTTTCAAGTTGGACTTAACCCTAGGTTTTCATTTTTTGATACAATTGTCTGAACAAAATAAAACCTATGCCATTCTGAAGGATATACATAATGTACAAACAATTATACTTACTTTATTATGACAGTGCATTAGAACGTTTCTTAGAACGTTTTTAACTTTTGAAATAAGCTGACTGTGTGAACGATTTAAGAGGTAGTCGACCTTATACTGATCTCTATAGACTTTGTGGGAGAAATGGCATAATTTCACAAACATATGTTTATTTTTAAGTAAGCAACATGTTTCGCCACTAAATAATATAAATACATGTATGAGATGTATATAACACCGATTCTATGAGAGATTTTGTAAGAAATGCTTGAAATTCGACTAAGTAAATTGAG
>CAXEFP010000653.1:27500-32500 GCA_963995525.1 Escarpia spicata
TGATTTGCTTACAGCATCACGACCCTTCGAGCTATCGAGACGCGGTCTTCTACGTCTTGTTGGCGCCGGCGAGAGGAAGCGTACGCTTCAAACCGCATGCCGATATTCCGTAGACTAACATAATTCTCTTTATATTTTTTTCAAAAAATTCTGGCCAATCCTCCGTAGACTGACTTTTCTTTATATTTTTTTCAAAAAATTCGGGCCAATCCCCCATAGACGCGGTCTTCAGCGTCGTGTTCGCTCTGCCGAGAGCAAGCGTACGCTGCAGACGGCATCCCGATATTCGCAGCGAAACCGATTGCGTGAAAGATTTTGTAAGAAATGCTTGAAATTCTTCTGAGTTAAGTCAGTTCGTCTACGGGGGATCGGCCTCGATGATTTGCTTACAGCATCACGACCCTTCGAGCTATCGAGACGCGGTCTTCTACGTCTTGTTGGCGCCGGCGAGAGGAAGCGTACGCTTCAAACCGCATGCCGATATTCCGTAGACTAACATAATTCTCTTTATATTTTTTTCAAAAAATTCTGGCCAATCCTCCGTAGACTGACTTTTCTTTATATTTTTTTCAAAAAATTCGGGCCAATCCCCCATAGACGCGGTCTTCAGCGTCGTGTTCGCTCTGCCGAGAGGAAGCGTACTCTTCAAACCGCATCCCGATATTCGCAGCGAAACCGATTGCGTGAGAGATTTTGTAAGAAATGCTTGAAATTCTTCTGAGTTAAGTCAGTTCGTCTACGGGGGATCGGCCTCGATGATTTGCTTACAGCATCACGACCCTTCGAGCTATCGAGACGCGGTCTTCTGCGTCTTGTTCGCGCCGGCGAGAGGAAGCGTACGCTTCAAACCGCATGCCGATATTCGCAGTATCTCCGAATCTGAAATTTTGCAAAATTTACTCCCGCCGCTTACCCGCGCTTATTCGTAATTTTCCTATAGAATCACGACCGTTCGTGCTATCGAGACGCGGTCTTCTGCGTCTTGTTCGCGCCGCCGAGAGGAAGCATACTCTTCAAACCGCATGCCGATATTCGCAGCGAAACCGATTGCGTGAGAGATTTGGTATCTCCGAATCTGTAATTTGCAGGTAAAATCAGGGAGTAACTATGACTCTCTACAGGTCGCCAAATGCCTCGTCGTCTAATTAGTGAAGCTCATGAATGTATGATTTGCTTACAGCATCACGACCGTTCGTGCTATCGAGACGCGGTCTTCAGCGTCGTGTTCGCTCTGCCGAGAGGAAGCGTACTCTTCAAACCGCATCCCGATATTCGCAGCGAAACCGATTGCGTGAGAGATTTTGTAAGAAATGCTTGAAATTCTTCTGAGTTAAGTCAGTTCGTCTACGGGGGATCGGCCTCGATGATTTGCTTACAGCATCACGACCCTTCGAGCTATCGAGACGCGGTCTTCTGCGTCTTGTTCGCGCCGGCGAGAGGAAGCGTACGCTTCAAACCGCATGCCGATATTCGCAGTATCTCCGAATCTGAAATTTTGCAAAATTTACTCCCGCCGCTTACCCGCGCTTATTCGTAATTTTCCTATAGAATCACGACCGTTCGTGCTATCGAGACGCGGTCTTCTGCGTCTTGTTCGCGCCGCCGAGAGGAAGCATACTCTTCAAACCGCATGCCGATATTCGCAGCGAAACCGATTGCGTGAGAGATTTGGTATCTCCGAATCTGTAATTTGCAGGTAAAATCAGGGAGTAACTATGACTCTCGACAGGTCGCCAAATGCCTCGTCGTCTAATTAGTGAAGCGCATGAATGTATGATTTGCTTACAGCATCACGACCGTTCGTGCTATCGAGACGCGGTCTTCAGCGTCGTGTTCGCTCTGCCGAGAGGAAGCGTACTCTTCAAACCGCATCCCGATATTCGCAGCGAAACCGATTGCGTGAGAGATTTTGTAAGAAATGCTTGAAATTCTTCTGAGTTAAGTCAGTTCGTCTACGGGGGATCGGCCTCGATGATTTGCTTACAGCATCACGACCCTTCGAGCTATCGAGACGCGGTCTTCTGCGTCTTGTTCGCGCCGGCGAGAGGAAGCGTACGCTTCAAACCGCATGCCGATATTCGCAGTATCTCCGAATCTGAAATTTTGCAAAATTTACTCCCGCCGCTTACCCGCGCTTATTCGTAATTTTCCTATAGAATCACGACCGTTCGTGCTATCGAGACGCGGTCTTCTGCGTCTTGTTCGCGCCGCCGAGAGGAAGCATACTCTTCAAACCGCATGCCGATATTCGCAGCGAAACCGATTGCGTGAGAGATTTGGTATCTCCGAATCTGTAATTTGCAGGTAAAATCAGGGAGTAACTATGACTCTCGACAGGTCGCCAAATGCCTCGTCGTCTAATTAGTGAAGCGCATGAATGTATGATTTGCTTACAGCATCACGACCGTTCGTGCTATCGAGACGCGGTCTTCAGCGTCGTGTTCGCTCTGCCGAGAGGAAGCGTACTCTTCAAACCGCATCCCGATATTCGCAGCGAAACCGATTGCGTGAGAGATTTTGTAAGAAATGCTTGAAATTCTTCTGAGTTAAGTCAGTTCGTCTACGGGGGATCGGCCTCGATGATTTGCTTACAGCATCACGACCCTTCGAGCTATCGAGACGCGGTCTTCTGCGTCTTGTTCGCGCCGGCGAGAGGAAGCGTACGCTTCAAACCGCATGCCGATATTCGCAGTATCTCCGAATCTGAAATTTTGCAAAATTTACTCCCGCCGCTTACCCGCGCTTATTCGTAATTTTCCTATAGAATCACGACCGTTCGTGCTATCGAGACGCGGTCTTCTGCGTCTTGTTCGCGCCGCCGAGAGGAAGCATACTCTTCAAACCGCATGCCGATATTCGCAGCGAAACCGATTGCGTGAGAGATTTGGTATCTCCGAATCTGTAATTTGCAGGTAAAATCAGGGAGTAACTATGACTCTCGACAGGTCGCCAAATGCCTCGTCGTCTAATTAGTGAAGCGCATGAATGTATGATTTGCTTACAGCATCACGACCGTTCGTGCTATCGAGACGCGGTCTTCAGCGTCGTGTTCGCTCTGCCGAGAGGAAGCGTACTCTTCAAACCGCATCCCGATATTCGCAGCGAAACCGATTGCGTGAGAGATTTTGTAAGAAATGCTTGAAATTCTTCTGAGTTAAGTCAGTTCGTCTACGGGGGATCGGCCTCGATGATTTGCTTACAGCATCACGACCCTTCGAGCTATCGAGACGCGGTCTTCTGCGTCTTGTTCGCGCCGGCGAGAGGAAGCGTACGCTTCAAACCGCATGCCGATATTCGCAGTATCTCCGTATCTGAAATTTTGCAAAATGCTGCACAATTTGCGGAAAGGTATCCGTCAGTCAACGAAAACTACACGGTAGATAACACCCTTTCAAGTTGGACTTAACCCTAGGTTTTCATTTTTTGATACAATTGTCTGAACAAAATAAAACCTATGCCATTCTGAAGGATATACATAATGTACAAACAATTATACTTACTTTATTATGACAGTGCATTAGAACGTTTCTTAGAACGTTTTTAACTTTTGAAATAAGCTGACTGTGTGAACGATTTAAGAGGTAGTCGACCTTATACTGATCTCTATAGACTTTGTGGGAGAAATGGCATAATTTCACAAACATATGTTTATTTTTAAGTAAGCAACATGTTTCGCCACTAAATAATATAAATACATGTATGAGATGTATATAACACCGATTCTATGAGAGATTTTGTAAGAAATGCTTGAAATTCGACTAAGTAAATTGAGTTAATCTACGGGGGATCGCCATGTGTAGTTTGCTTACAGCATCACGACCGTTCGAGCTATCGAGACGCGGTCTTCTGCGTCTTGTTCGCGCCGGCGAGAGGAAGCGTACGCTTCAAACCGCATGCCGATATTCGCAGTATCTCCGAATCTGAAATTTTGCAAAATTTACTCCCGCCGCTTACCCGCGCTTATTCGTAATTTTGCTATAGAATCACGACCGTTCGTGCTATCGAGACGCGGTCTTCAGCGTCGTGTTCGCTCTGCCGAGAGGAAGCGTACTCTTCAAACCGCATCCCGATATTCGCAGCGAAACCGATTGCGTGAGAGATTTTGTAAGAAATGCTTGAAATTCTTCTGAGTTAAGTCAGTTCGTCTACGGGGGATCGGCCTCGATGATTTGCTTACAGCATCACGACCCTTCGAGCTATCGAGACGCGGTCTTCTGCGTCTTGTTCGCGCCGGCGAGAGGAAGCGTACGCTTCAAACCGCATGCCGATATTCGCAGTATCTCCGAATCTGAAATTTTGCAAAATTTACTCCCGCCGCTTACCCGCGCTTATTCGTAATTTTCCTATAGAATCACGACCGTTCGTGCTATCGAGACGCGGTCTTCTGCGTCTTGTTCGCGCCGCCGAGAGGAAGCATACTCTTCAAACCGCATGCCGATATTCGCAGCGAAACCGATTGCGTGAGAGATTTGGTATCTCCGAATCTGTAATTTGCAGGTAAAATCAGGGAGTAACTATGACTCTCTACAGGTCGCCAAATGCCTCGTCGTCTAATTAGTGAAGCTCATGAATGTATGATTTGCTTACAGCATCACGACCGTTCGTGCTATCGAGACGCGGTCTTCAGCGTCGTGTTCGCTCTGCCGAGAGGAAGCGTACTCTTCAAACCGCATCCCGATATTCGCAGCGAAACCGATTGCGTGAGAGATTTTGTAAGAAATGCTTGAAATTCTTCTGAGTTAAGTCAGTTCGTCTACGGGGGATCGGCCTCGATGATTTGCTTACAGCATCACGACCCTTCGAGCTATCGAGACGCGGTCTTCTGCGTCTTGTTCGCGCCGGCGAGAGGAAGCGTACGCTTCAAACCGCATGCCGATATTCGCAGTATCTCCGAATCTGAAATTTTGCAAAATTTACTCCCGCCGCTTACCCGCGCTTATTCGTAATTTTCCTATAGAATCACGACCGTTCGTGCTATCGAGACGCGGTCTTCTGCGTCT